>JAIUZE010002221.1:0-56373 GCA_022085475.1 Heliosperma pusillum
ACAACAAACAACAAACAACAAACAACAAACAACAAACAACAAACAACAAACAAAAAACAACAAACAACAAACAACAAACAACCTCCAACCTACAACAACAACAACAACAACAACAACAACAACAACAACAACAACAACAACAACAACAACAACAACAACAACAACAACAACAACAACAACATCTTCCACCTGCAAAAAAAAAAGTAATATTCGAGTTCATGGGGTCCTTATCTCTCCAACCTAAACCCATCTTTGAATCTTTCATACCATTAGTAAATACTAATCATTTAATTAATTGTTATGAGACGAAAATTCGGCAGCAATTCCCTACAGTTCTCCAAATACACAATGTTGAATGACTTGTCACTCTCCATATGTAGTCAGAGAACATTAAAGGAACTGTCAACCAAACTTAATCGTCAAATAACAATTAAAAAAATGATTAGTATTTACCACCTAAATGGCATTAAAGATTCAAAGACAGTCCCAAAACGGGGACTATTCAAGAACTACACCTAATGCGTAATTCTTGAACGGGTACTAAGTCTATCATATATGAACAACATTTCCTTAATAATTGTAACAAAAGTACCGGGACGGAGGGAGTAATAATAATTATCTATATTAATAATTACAACAATTCAAAGGAGGGAGGGTGGCAGTGGGGTGGGGGCGGCGGCAGGGGGATTTAATCCGTCTTAAACTTAAGTGAGGAGATAAGTGAGGAGATAACCCACTTACACTTTATTTGCCCTTTATGAGGAAGATTTAATCCGTCTTAAACTTAAGACGGGTCGATCCGTCTTCAATCAAAATTTGGGAAAAGGTAGTAACTTACTAACATATTCACAACTTGAATACTCATCAATGAGGGGAAAGAATGAGGGGTGGTCCGGTGGGTGGCAGAGGGTGGTCCGGCCAGGGGCAGGGGAAAGGGGAAAGGGAAAGGGAAAGGGAAAGGGAAAGGGAAGGGGGAAAAGGAGGGGGTGGTCCGGTGGTGGCAGCGGGGTCCGGCCAGGGGCAGGGGAAAGGGGAAGGGGAAAGGGTGACCAAGGGAAGGGGAAAAGGAGGGGGGTGGTCCGGCCGGTGGTCCGGTGGGTGGCCGGAGGGAACAAAACAAATGAAACCATAAATAAGAGAAGAAAGAGAGAGAGACCTGAGAGAGAGGAGGGAAGAACTTAGTGGGTCGTCGTGGTGGTCTTTGTGGTGGTCGTCGTCGTTGTTGTTGTCGTCGTTGTCGTCGTCGTCGTCGTCGCCGTCGTCAAGGGGATTTAGGTTTAAGGAAAATGATTTCGGTAAAGGGGAAGAGACGCGTGGTAATTATTTAAAAGACCCTGCGACGGAATTTCCGTCGCAAATCCGTCGCAGGAATAACACGTGTCAGTCAGCTATTCACCTTTGCGACGGATTTTCCGTCGCCAGTCCGTCGCAAATAAAGGTATTGCGACGGATATTCCGTCGCAGAAAAAACACGTGTCCTCGACTTCAGATCTATTTGACAGTCAATTATTCATCTCTGCGACGAAAAATCCGTCGCAAGTCCGTCGCAGTATCTTATTTCGCGACGGATATTCCGTCGCAATTCCGTCGCAAACGTTCCCGCCATGTGAAAAGTTGGGCGCCATATGTGAAAATGTATTGCGACGGAATATCCGTCGCAAATCCGTCGCAAATAGTAATTCCCGTCGCAAAATCCGTCGCAAGTATGTTTTTGCTACGGATTACATGTCCGTCGCAAAATTTCCGTCGCTAATACACTATATTCTTGTAGTGATCCATTTTAACAATCATCCATACAAAAATCATGATTATTAACAAATCATCCAAATATGTCAAGAACACTAAACATGCCAAAAATTCATACAACATACTAAAATAACAACTTATCATGTTACTACCAAATACCATAAATAACAATAACATGAACAAAAACAAAAGATATGTGACATTAATTCGTTGAGTAACTCGGAATCGTTACCTTAGCTAGCAAAATCAAGTAGCACCAAAATAAGAAGTAAAGAAAAATAAGAAACCCGTCTACTAGTCTTCTCCTAAAATATACGAGTCACCAAACTCGTCTTCAAAATATTCCCCTATAAGAAATGACAAGAAAAATATTATTAGAATTAAAACTTGATTTTCCATAATTAAAGTGTTGAAAACGATTTTGTCGGAATTGAAAATAAACCGTACTTGAAGATGGAGAGCGAAGAGGAGATTCTAGAAATATAAGTTAGGACGAATTTGAATAAGAAATGAAGGTTTTATGATGATTTTGCTCAAGAACGATGAAGAACGATGAAGAACGATGAAGAACACCAAGAACGATTAAAGAAAGTATTAAAAAGGTATTAAGTTGATTTATTGTAAAATGAAAAGATAAGTAGTGAATAAGGGTGGAGTGGGTGCCGTGTAATATAGAGGAAATATGGAGTCGGGTTTTGAAATTGTTGTTACGGGATTGACTCGGGTTTTATAATTATATTAAGGTAATTAATTAGATATCATTATATATTAAGTTAATTAAACCAAATATTTAGATATTATGTTATTGTAATGAAAAGAAAGAAAATATCTAGTCCTATGAGAGGAGAAAGGAGCCGTGTGGTTGTAGAAGAATCGGGTCTGTTTTTGAAGCGATTTGCGGAGTTTAAGTTGACGGATCGATAAAGTTACAAATATCTTAGATATTCGTATTAGTTTAATCGAAAGAATTAAAAGATCTAAAGTGAGTGGAAAAAGATGACATGGGGCGTGTGACTCATGCCAAAGTCGGGTTTCGGGTTTGTTTCGGGACTTAAGTTGACTCGGGAATAGTTAAATGACGTTCGGGGTTAAATCGTAAAACCTTCTCTTAAATTCCGAATAAATTCAAAATAATTATATTAAATTATCATAAATTCAAATAAATCTTAATAAAAATAAATTAAATTTATTATTTTTTTAAATATAATTTCGGTCTTTAAAATTACGAGATGAGTCGGGAAAAGTCAACGAAAGTCAAAGTTGACTTAAAAACGGGATTCTCATGGAATCTCGCAGAAATTCCAAATACGAACCCGGAAATTCCAAATTCGACTCGAAACAATAAATTCTAAATTAAAACTTAAATCTGCTGAAAAGTATCCGTAAAATATTTTCCCTAGAAAAATAGGGTACTTTTCGGGTTATTACAAGCATGATGGGAGAATTAAAATTCTTCCTAGGATTGCAAATTCAACAAACCAAAGAAGGGATAAAGATTCACCAACAAAAATATGTCAAGGAGCTAATCAGAAAATTTGATATGGAGAACGCTCATCCAATGGACACGCCTATGGTAACTGACCAAAAGTTGACCTTAGACGAAAATGGTAAGTCCGTAGATGAGACTACATATCGAGGTATGATTGGTTCTTTATTATATTTAACTGCAAGTAGACCTGACATTATGTTCAGTGTATGTGTCTGCGCTAGATTTCAATCATGTCCTAAGGAATCACATATGATTGCAGTTAAACGTATCTTGCGATATTTAATTGGTACATCCAACTTATATTTGTGGTATCCACTTGAGTGTAATTTCGATCTAGTAGGATATTCAGATGCAGATTATGCAGGATGTTCTCTAGATAGAAAAAGTACCTCTGGATTTGCTACGTTTGTTGGACCTAGCATAATAACGTGGGGCTCAAAGAAGCAAAATTCGGTTGCATTGTCTACTGCAGAAGCCGAATATATCGCTGCAGGACTGGTATGTTCTCAACTACTTTGGTTAAAGCAACAACTATGTGATTATGGTTTAATGTTGGTTGTATGCCTGTTTTCTGTGATAATACGAGTGCTATTGTTATTTCTAAGAACCCAGCTCAGCATTCTCGTACTAAGCATATAGACATTAGACATCATTTTTTGCGTGACCATGTAGAAAAGGGCAACATTAAACTCGAATTTTGTAGTACTGACAATCAATGGGCTGACATTTTAACAAAGGCGTTAGCGAGAAGACGTTTTGAGATTTTGCGGTTGGAAATTGGTTTAATCGGTAGCAATTAAATTCATCTTATTTATTTTGTGAACCTGCGTGACTGGCTAGAATAAGACGAGATTATATGACTGTGTCCGCATATTTCATTGCTAGTATATTTGTGTTTAATATAATATATTTTACGTGAGTATCTTGCATATTAAGTGTTTTATGGAAATTGAATTATGAACCACATTATTTGCCAAAAACCTATCTTATTCACTTTCCAAAATTGAGCCAAATTCTACCCATGTATCTTATACTAGCCGAAATTCTCAAACAAAATAACCCTTCCATATCTTTTTATTTACCAAATTCTATCCTTACCATATCCCAACAAAAATAACCACCCAAGATTCCTTTTTCTACCCAAATTCAAATAAAAAAAAAAAAGAAAAATAGGGGATTGGAGCCGGCACATCATGTGCCTAAGTACAAAAGCTACCCTACCTCTTACACAATCATAATTACCCTCTTCCACCTATTACTTTTACCACTTTAATACTCAACCATATTTTACTACTCTCTTCACCTTCCTCACGGCTCCCATAAACAAACAAAACAAAAATTTACCCAAACCTTCAACCCTCTTCAATGGCTTCCACTAGATCAAAAATTTCCAAGAACCCAAACCCAAAAACTCCCAAGCCAAGTTTGCCTAAAAATACCTCTTCTCCTCCCACACAACAATCACCCAACCCAAACCAAACCGAGTCCGGTGCGGGTCTCGAGGGTACGAAAAGAAGACGGTTAAATAAAGGCAAAGGTAGACTCCAAGAAGAAGCTACAAACGACACCACGGACGCGGTTCCCGAGGCACCACGGGTCACATTACGTGATTTTTCGCCTCAAGAAACATCTTCGGGAATTGATAAACTCCGTCTTACAAAAGACGAAAGAAAACTTGTGAACCGGGTTGCTCAATATGGAATACACGGTGGTCAGTCTTATCCTAAGGCTTGGTGTGACAAGTATAGGGCTTTGGGATTCTTTTCTGATTTTCTGAATTTCCAAGAATGGGAAACGGTGGCTCAGTTTTCGGGTCCGGTGTATCCGATTGAGGTAATTCAGTTCTTTTCTTCTGTTTCTTTAGACAATGGAGTGTTGCATGCCGTCATAAATGGACGTTCAGTTTCGATTTCCGTGACGGACTTTTGTACTCTGTTTTCGGTTCCTGATGATGGAATCAAAATCAATCCGAGTACGTCATGGGAAGAACTGACGGACATGGCTAAGCTGCAGGTTAAGCAGTATTTTGATGTTGGGGCGACGGTGTCGAGTTGCGTGTTGGCTGGTAGTGTGTCTCCTAAACTGAAATTTCTGTTAAATTTTTTATGGAATACCGTGATTCCGCGACGGGGCGGACGTGACAAAATTGCATGCTATGAGATGTTAGTAGTTAAGCATTGGTTGGAGGGCAACCGGGTTAATTTACCTTCTCTTGTCTTTAATCGTATTTCACAAACCGCTTTCTCGGTGACCGAAGACAAAATTTACTCTACTCTTGATTTGCCGTATGGCATGTGGTTGTCACGGCTCTTCGAGTCGAAGGGAGTTGTTAATGTGCAAAATTATGGGGTCGCCGTCAAAGTTGAAATGTGTGATACGTTCTTGAAATTTATGAAGCTTGATGCTAATGGTCCGGAGTTGTTGTTTTTAGTAAAAGGAGGTTCGGTTGGTTTGCCGTCGGGTGGGGCTGATTTTTCCGGGATTGAGTCAAAATTGGATATGTTCATTTGTAGTATCATGGAGCGCTTGGATGCGCAGGATAAGAAAATTGAGACGGTATTGGATACGGTTGTTCAAGCCGTAGCAATGGGCTCTTCAAACTCAACCCGTGACCAAGGTGGGTCGGGTGTGAGTCATGAGATGAGGACATGGATGGATGGTGTGGATGATCGCCTTGCTAAGTTGGAACGAAACATTATCGATTGTAAGCAAGAAGCGTATAGGCAAAGGGATAGGATGACATTCTTGGTGAGCCAAGGCGGGTCGTTGGTTAAGAGCGGGGCGGAGATGCGTGAGGGAATGCGTACCATATACGATGCGACGGAGGCTCTTTCGTTGAAAGTTCGGAACTTTGACGTTTGCCTCACTGCTCAAGCTACACATGTGTCTTCTTGCCTTGACCGGTTATCCACTCTTGAGTACCGCACTAGGCCCGGTTATAAAGCACCCTAGCCTCATCCACTTACCCAAAATGCCTTGCTTTTCTATCCTTGGTTGTTTAACCCTTAAAACTACTAATCCTATTCGGCCCATTTTGGCTTATGTTGACATTGTTCTATTCGGCCCAATGGCACTTAACAATCTTTTTGTGGTTTGTAGTTTTAATTAACATTTGCATTTTAATTTTGCTTTGTATATATCGTTTTATATTGCGTATTTTACATATCTATTTCTTGCCTTGACATGTGTTATTCTAGTCGTTTCATGTCTTTGTTCTTGTCTTTTCAATGATGCCAAGAGGGGGAAGAAATGATATGATTTGAGTCTTTGCTTAAGATTGCTCCTTGTCAAGACTCGTTATCTCTTAAATTCTCTCAAGCTATAACTTTGGCTAAGTTGTTTTGTTCTTGCGATCAAAGTTGCTATAACTTTGGAGTGCTTTGTTGAGGGGGAACCATACTTAGTCACTTTGTTAAGAAGAAATCTTGAGGAAATCATATGAGACTTGTCATCATCAAAAAGGGGGAATTTGTTGGACCAATTTCATAGTTTTGATAATGACATGTGTTTACGTAATAATATGTTTTTACTCGATATATCATATGCGTGTAATTGTGTGCTTTAGTCTTATTATAGCTAGCAACAATTATGAGAAGAAAGATCAAAGTTAGGCATAACTTTGATAAAGTCTGTGAGACAAAGTTATAACAACTTCAGTAATAACTTTGGAAGTGAACATGGAAGTTATAGCTAACCAGGCATAACTTTAAGGAAAATCGCTTCAAACAAGATCTACATAAATCTACACAAGACTCGAGATGGAGGGTCTTTGTGATCAAGATGAAGAGATGATCCGTATACTGAAGATCTTTGTGAATATTAGATAGTATAGGTCGTCATTCGGTAACTATTCCATTCGAGAGATTTTATGTTCAAAAGTTATAGCTTTAGCCTATGATTTTGAATGGTAAAATATTGATGCATGATTTTGGAAATAAAATGTTTTGAAATGTTTTCAAAAGTGAAAGAGTATTTTTATATTTATCAATTATTTTAATAGAGAATATATTTATGATATTCTATTGGTTAGTAATACAACTTATGGGTTGTCATGCTACCTAGGGTTTCTAATATATTCTATCTCAATTTGTTGTTAACCTAATTAGCCCACCTAGTGTTTGAGCCATCTAGGGTTTCGTGAAACCTAGTTTGTGCCACCTAGGGTTGCGTGCCTCCTAGGGTTTCGTGAGCTAGAGGATTTCGGCCAATCTAGGTTGTTTCCTTAGTTTACCTAATCTAGGATTCTACTATATCTTTACAACAATATTTTAAGATATTAAGATAAATATATTTCTATAAGATAAACCAAATAATATTTTGAGATAAAGATATTTCTAAAAGATAAGCAAATATTATTTTATACTAGGGTTTTAGATCTACTATAATTCTTCTACTATAAATACTCATTCACATACAATTTGCAAAACACACGAAATACACTATATTCACACGGCACAATTATTTACTAGTGTTGATTTTCCAAAATCGTTTTAAAGCAAACCTTTGAGCAAATATTTATTATTTTTAGAGTTTGTTTTTAAAAGAATCGTGCATCAATTATTATCAATCGCTTGAGTGAAATACGTTATTGGATAATAGTACATCATTATAAGCTTACAATTCTTTAACGGGAATCTGTGTGAGTTATATTGTACTTTCTTATTAGCGTAAGATCGTAAAGAGTATTTAGCGATACTCACCTTGAGTTATAATCATAGTGTTGATTATACGAGTGGGTTGGTAATTTTTGTAATCCGTAGAAAGGTACTAAAAATTATTAATCGATAATAGTGGACGTAGGTTTCAACGTGTGAAACTGAACCACTTCAAAAATCGTGTGCCTCTCTCTTATCTCTTTACTTTTCGTTATTTCGTTATTCGCGCTTACTTTGATTAATTAATTAGTTGATTTTAATTCATAAGATCAAGTAATTAATTACCTATCATATAAATCGAAAAAGTGGGGCTAGTTTTTAATACTCAATTCACCCCCCCCCCCTCTTTCGTATTCGATCAATAGACTCTACACGATCTAAACTTGAAATATCAGAAGCTTTTGAAATTTCGTTGAATAGCTTTAATTTCCTACGCAGAGTTCTTTCTAGTTCAGGGTCTAAAGGAATAGGGGTCCTTAGTCTAAAAGATCTGGGCATAAAATGGAAAAGCTAAGATGAAAAATCAAGAGAGGTCTAAAGGAATTTGAGTTCCTAAAGACTAGATAAAACTAATCGTGATTAAAATCACAAGAAAAGGAAAATTAAACCGTGCTCCCCGGCAACGGCGCCAAAATTTGATCAGGCCTGTCGCAAGCCCGATGCAAAGATAAATTACCCAGACTAGGCTAATAACAAATTAATGTAATTAGGGAAGTAGGGGTCGATCCTCAGGGAGATGGTATTTCCTATGGATTGTGAATCGTCTCACAATTGAGTTTTATCTAACAATTTTCTGGGTTTTGAGGTTTTGAATTCTAAACTAATAAAGAACATAAATAAGAGCAAAATAAAAGCAAACTAAAATAAAAGCAATAAAGCAAATGATGATTTAACAATAATGAGAAGCATCTAGGGAAATAGGTTCACACATGTAGATTGACATATTGATGAAATTGGATTTAGGATATGCAAATAATTCATTGCGCGTTCGTAAGAATGGTGTGTTCATTACAATCATAGATCAGATGGTCTAGCAGGCTTTTTATGCGATTTACTAGGTCTTAATCCACTATGTCATGCTTTGTCTATTCAAATCTCGTATATCTACTTTGGAAAAGAATTCCATACTAGTCAATGATTGTGATCAAGAATCGTCAACTATCGTTAAAGTCCAAACATGCATAGACACAATGTTTTAAAAGCACAATTTCTTTTATCCAATTATCATCTTTTAATCAATCTAACATGGCTACCCTACACCCTAGAAAGGTGACTACTCACTCATGATTATGTTTATGTCTACGATGATATTAACAATGAAAGTTAAGATAGGCATATTTAGTTGATTTTAACAATAATTTAGACTCTCTATGTGGTGATAATAACGACACTATATGACAATTTGAGAAATGAAACTATGATTATAACAACATAAAAACGAATCTATGTGATATGAATAGAGAATAACAATCAAATGGAAAACAAGAAAGAACAATAAATAAAGGATGAATTAGGAATACCTAGATGGCGATCAACAATGAAAGCGATAACGACAATAGAAATCCTTTGCATAGAAATACCGTACCTTGAATTACAACTCTTGTACCCAACAAAGTAGACTACAAAGATTGAAATTCTTATTGAACTAAACTAATGTTTTGATATGAAATGGACAGAAATAAACTAAGAACAAAAGACAAAAGTAGAAGATAATCTAAACTAGAAAGACTAAAGCTAAAAACAAAACTAGTAAGAAGATTGTATGAGATATAAGATTAGATTGTGTGAGAGATAGATGGATGATAGAAGAGGGCTAGAGCATCTATTTATAGTATTAGGGTTTCGTGGAGAAGAGGTCGGGCATTAAACACATAGGACAAAAATAGGAAGAAGAAGCCGTCATGCTCGGATCAGCACACTTACCCGATCGGGTACACACTTACCCGATCGGGTATGTGGTCTTCTGGAAGCTCTTGACTAACGTTTCATCTTCCTTTGCTTGACTTGACTTCCAACATCCCCCTTGACTTCTACAATCGGGTTTGTTGATAGGGTTTGATGTAAAGCGATGAATTCTTCCGCCTAACTGATTGATCTTCCGACAACTACGAAACTGTCTTTGCTTCTTCTCTCTCTTAAGTTAGTGAACCTTCTTGAAATGCCTTTCACTTGGTCAAGCTTTCTTCTTCGAATCGTCGGGTTCTAGGCAAATGCTCGGGAATATAGAAAAAGGGCGTAGAAACGTCACTTTCCCTACAAAACAAGTTAGAACACAGGAATTCGCCTAGAAGACGATATTAGCTCATAAAATGGCTTAACAAAGTACAAATGACATACAAAACTGAGCTAAACTGGGGGTTAAAATCATACAAATATTCACTTATCAACCAGTTACACCAACTCAATCTACTTATACATACCACTCATCCAACACAAAGAAGTTCACATACCATTACATATACTACATTAGACAACCAATGGGTATTTACAACAAAATTTTGGTTATTTAAACCGTTAGTCTTGGTTGGTTGGGTCAAAAGTAGGGTAATCTTCGTCTACTCTTCCTCCTCATCTAAATGGTTCTTCATCCAGTGACTACATCCTAGTTCGAATGGGTCCCTATCCTCTTCGGGTTTATCCTTGATAGTTAATTCCTCATCCGATGATACTGACACAACATATTCTTTACCCTTGACCATCTCTTTCCCTTTCTCAACAGGTGAATCCATCACGATAACCCCCTTCTTCTGCTTCTCCCATTCGCTGTCCTCAAATGCACTTCCCCATTCCTTTTCCCATTTGTCAGTCTCGGGGTCCCATTCTTCTATATACGATACCTCTGTAGGAGAATCGTACCCTTCTAGGTTTGGTGCTTCACCAAACGGTACCAAATATTCAAAGGGAATACCACACTCCTGCTCAATTGTTTGGTCAAGCTCCCTTAGCGTACTAGACACTAAATATATATCATGATTCTCTGGATAACCATTTCCAAACCTAAGGTGAAACTCTTGAATCTCCTGCATGTACTTCTCCCTTAGTCTACCCTAAGATCCAGTATGTGGTAAGGTAAGGATTAAAGCTCTTCCTCGCACATACATATCATGACAGGTCGAGTCGTGAACCCCTGCATAATAATTCATATAACTCTCCAATCGCAATATGTGCTTCTCTATCGGTCGACTAGCGTCAAAAGGTAAATCCGAAGGGTGCATGCCAGGAAATTCAGCCATCGGAACTGTCAAGAAGGAATTAAAGAAGCAAGTACCATTACCATAAAAATTTGTCCGAAGATTTGTAAATCGTAATATAAATATTTTTACTTCTTATTCCAAATGTTACCTATCTTTGTAAAAGTAAATCGCTTAAATATATATAGTACAACGATAACATCGATCCCACTATTTATTTGTTCTATAATATTTAGTCCTGAATATTATCTACCAATGCTCACTTAGTCGAAACCTATTTTATTTTAGTTATTTCTACTCCCTAAATTTATTTTAACCCTAGAAACTTTTCCCCGCTAGATGTATGGCCGAAGGCACAATACGCGGTTGCAGGGTTGCTCTGATACCATCTGTAACGCCCCCGAAAAACAGACAGGTAGCTCAAAATAGCTCTTTATATTAATAATAGACAGCAGCGGAATTACAGGGCGTCACCGCCGTATTTCCCTTTCGGAAAATACACGGCTTATACAATAAATTAAATACACTTACAATGCTAAAACTAAAACTCTATTTATTTAATTAAACATTTTATAAGTCTCGTCTTCTATATGAAGTTTCTCACTCTTGACCCTCCCTGAACCTTGTACCTGAAAAATATATAAAAATAACGGGATCAGCCAACCACAGGCTGAGTATGACTCTGGTTGCCTCCACCGGCCTTATGTCATTTTCATTATTCATTTTTCCTTATTCCTCATTAGTATCACGTCAGCGAGTACAATAAATTACCCGAGTATAATAACTTACCATCATACAATATTTCCTGCCAACCAGTCAAGTATCTAATTATTATATCATTTCTTATTTTCATAAGAACACATTCATATCACATTAGTGTCGGTCTACCATTACCGAACAAGAGAGACATTACGGAGATACACACTCCCTCTGGTCTAAGACCCACCTCCATGTACACAGGATAAGATCCTCAAGTCTAAGACCCACCTCGGCTATTGCCGAATAACAGAACCGTAGTTCACATGGAGTCGCGCCCCCTTCCGTGTACACAGGTTACAAAATAATGTCATCTCTATCCAATAATCGTATCCCGAATGCTACAATTGGCCAATTATGCATTATAACAAGAGCACGAGCATGACAATTTATATGACAACTAGCACAATATCTGAGCCATATAGTAACCATAATATGAATTTGGCAATGAAAACATTAAAACAAATACTTACAATATAATAATGTCATCCTATTTCAATAGTAGAGTAGCCATCTAATCTACTGTGCTTTATCTTATTTGTTCGTTATGCCACTTCTTATTTTCTTCTACCAGATAAAGGTAAAAATTTATTCATACGACCCTTTATATAAGTTTAATGTGTTTATAACAGCTACGCACCACCTTCCAGTTTGTTTCTACTCACAGAGTTATGCCCCCTTCATTTTTCTTTATCTTGAGTTGGTATTCTAACTTAGTTTTTGTGATAAGACGGGAGTCATTATTACTCTTTCTTTCTCTTTTATTTGTTTCTCTTTATATAATAATAGTTTCTAAGTCTATATATTAATAAAAATGACCTGGGAACAATATAAAGATGATAATAAGAATTTATGAGGCTACGTTCTTGAATTTCACAACTGTCAATTTATAATTTTTACATGAAACTTTTATGTCATTAACTCTCCCTGACAAGCATGTCGTACACACTCGTCATCAAGCTAGTTCCGTACACACTAATTATCAATATTCTCCTATTGTATGTACTCTCTAAGTTTAATTAGGTACTTAAATAATTTTCATGACGAAGGGTCCTGAAATCATAATAGTATTATGACAGCTCTAATACAAAACTTACGTTTAAAACAATATAACAGTTACTTATACTTTTCTCTTACTTCATTTCTATATAAGACGGTAAATAAATAGTTATAGCGACGAAAGATCCCGAAATCATACTAGCATTATAACGGTTCTAATACTAAACTTACGGGTAAAATAATATAAACAATTACTTGTCCTATCTCTTAATTCATTATGTATAAGACGGTAAATAAATAATTATAACGACGAAGGATCCCGAAATCATACCAATTTTTTTAAGGTGATATTACGCACGGGCTGGTTGGAACTACTTCTACCTTATTTCTATGGTTCTCGGCCTTCCCAAATTCTTTTCTTTTTCTTGCCTTGATTTCTCGTTTCTTGGCCTCTTGGCCTCTTGGCCTCTTGGGTGTTCTAATCATATGCCCTCCTTTAGTTCTTATCTTAGTGGGTAGGAATATAGAATGATATGCTATGGCTAATACTCTAGCCCACATAAGTCATACCCCTAGGCCAAGGTGTCCTTGGGTAAATTTATGATTTTACAATTTTTTTTTTTTTATAATTATCGTGAATAGTAAAATTTACGCCATAAGAAGAAAATTGACTAGTTATTATTAATACGAGACTCGACTCGACTCCTATACTCGTAGTATATCCGTAAAATTGAGTCGATTATTTATACGAGTAAATATACGAGTCTAGTTATAAAGTCTCTAATAATGGGCCTATTATGATAAAAATATACATCTTAGAATTTATTTTATTCGGGTTATTACACGATCATATCTCCTTCGTTACTTATCCAAATAAAGCACGTGACCACTTGTTAGAAAGCTAACATCATGTACATTCATCTCCAAGTGAAATCACGTCAAAATTATCAATATTTTCTGAGGTATTTAGCTTTAAAATCAAGGGAATGAATCTGAAATGTCAAGAGTGACGTAAACTTGCATTTTGAACATATACCCATGTCCCTCCTATATCAGAACTTTACCGTTTTATTTTCCATTCGTCATAATCATTTCTTTATCTTTAAATAAAATACCCCTCACAGAATAAATAAGTTACAGAAATAATTGAGACAGAGAGTTAGAATACATAAAGTAGCAGTTAATGGATTATACAACTGGTTGTATATACAACCTTTTCAATTTTGTCGAGCATTGTTAGAAATAAAGTTGTTTAGTTTTATTAACAAAATTGTCGAGTTTTAGTATAAAATTATTGAGTTTAAAAAAATAATTAGTAAACTCAATAACTTTGTAAAATAACTCAATATCTTATAAAATAGCTCCCAACAACTTTTTGTAATAACTCAACAACTTTGAGATGGTTGTATTACAACCAGTTATAAGATAGTATAAAAGTGTATAATTATTATCGTTTATTGGAAGATAATACATGAATGTAAATAGCGACCAACTTGTTTTCACACAAATGCACCTTACTAATTCTGTAGTAAGTTATGCTTAAGATGAGTATTATTCGTCTAAAGGTTAAGATGGGTCAAATACTACCAAGTGATAGTAATAAAGACAAAATTTATGGTAATTTCTAGGTAACAAGTGAGATAATTTGGTACGTATTTGACACATCTTAAGCTTAAGACGAATAGTGACCGTCCGAAAGGAGAATTTGTGCTCATTCTGTACATTTCCTCTATAAAATCCCCCTCTTTATATAAGTGGCACTAGGAGGGTGCAGGACAGTTTAGCTGAATGCTCATGAAATTCGCACTCAAATCACGAGTGTCACTCTTTTGACTCTTGGTGAGAAATAAAGTAGCTGATATCGACACTTAAATCCCCCCTCATAAAATTTAGATATTTAATTAATTTGGTTGATTGTTTTATTGATATATAATATAATCCCGATTGGGGTATATTATACATAAAACACAACAGCAAGTCTCCCTTGTTACGGACATATCGGTCATAAGTTTGCGACGGGTCAAATACTACCCATGTGTAGATAAGCCAAAACAAAATGTTACCCCCACATGAATATTATTTGACTCGTCGCAAGCTTGCGACGGATATGCTTGTCACAAATGAGAATTTGTGAAAACACACAGAGTCGAACTATTCCTAAAACCAAAGTAAACGATATTTTTGATCCTAAAACGGACAAGTATAAGATATGCAGGTCTAATACCCGTCTTTTGAATCGTAATTATCGGTTTTGATTTGCAACATCCTCATGCCTTGTTGTAACCGAAGGGCAGCAGCGAGGAACCTCAATCCCTGAGTCGGGATCAGAATTTCAGCAACATCAGCAGCAGTAGTGACTCTGAGAGTATCAGCATTGGCCACCACCTCCTCGAACGCCATCTGAAGGCGATCTAATGGCTCGTTTGTCGTTGGTTTAAAGGGTTGTTGGTCATTATCCACGGACCATTTGGCGGTCTTTAGGCCGTGTATTATCGGAGGAGCCGCTGCTTTCTCGTGTATCTTTGCTAGCTCATCTGCTATATGTTTCTCCTCTATCCTTATCTCCTTCTTCAACCTGTTCCTCATGCTTTTAATCTCACTTTACAGGATTTTTTCGTATATATGCGAATGAATGTAGGAAATACCTCATGTAAACTCATTATTATTATAAATTCAAACTCAAACAATGAGGCATAATTTACGACAATTTCATATACTCCCTTCGTCTCAAATAAACTTTACAGGAGTACTACATCAACTTCCATATATAAGTAGTTCCGTATTTTGAATTTGTACTAATCGAGTTTCCGTCCCATTCTCCCCTTTTTTAATTATAAATCATTGATCAGGGAATCGAAGCCCCGGCTTTACCCGTAAATCCACTGGTCATGATATTAACGATTATTGAACCTGTGCTTCGGCATCTAATAACAGTAGCTCATTTTCTACGTGATTCTACATACATTATAAGCATTCGCAATGGTAGGTTTCCAACTCCCCATATGCAATCTGTCTCCTCAAATGGGGAATTTCATTATTGAACACACACCTCTCCAATATTTGGGGTTTAGTGTCTATAGTGGAGGTACCCAAAGAAAATTAAGGCAATTTTTGTTACTTTTGGAGAGGTTTCTATATTTCTTGGTGTAAATTAATACTCCCTCGTCACGATTAATTGTTGTCTTGTTCATTTTTAGGTGTCTTAGTGAATTGTTGTCCTTTTTATATAAGGAGGGTTTTCTATGAGTAATTTGACTATTGTTCACTTGTCGTCCACTAAATCGAATCACAAATGGCCTCCCACTCTTTCATTGGTCTTTATGTCAAATGAAAAGACAACAACTCACCGAGACGGAGGGGTATTATTGGGGAATCTTATTGTTGCATAAATGTACATATGAATTGAATTATATCCCTCTCCTGTGAGTCGGTTTCATCCCGTGGTATTTTGCAAAATAAACCACTTTTTAGTTAATAATAACCAGCTTTGGGTAAATAATGACCACCACAAAAAAAATCATTTTTTAGTCATAAAATGTGGTCATTATTTATCAAAAAATAGTTACTATTTGTCAAAAAAATGGTTTCTATTAGCTGGTTGCACCATGCGACCATTTTAGAGGAGCATTTGTGGAATTTAGAAGGTAAATTGGAGAATTAGTGAACAAATAGGTGGACGAATAAAAAATGTGAGATAAAATATGAGGAGCCTTACCTTTGCGGATGCTCTTAGAGTAATCCTAACCTATTACGGAGTACATGACAGTATAAACAAGTTTGCGAAACAAAAATTAAAGATGATGTCATGCACAACGTAAACGTACAGACAATTGTAGGGAAAATTACCTGTTAATGGCTTGAATTTGGGATGTGGTAAGGTTATGAACGGAGTCGGAAACGAGTTGTGGAAGAATACCGGGTCGAAACCCGGTGATCCACATGAAGGCATATTCAAGTGAGCAACACCAAGTTGGTGAAAACAAGGAGAATACATTATCTTGAGCAGCACGTGACTTTTCTACATAATAGTCCTCGAAATGGGCTAGTGCACGTGCGACTAGCTCCTTTGCCGCCTCGTCATCGCAGCCCTTATCGCCTGACACAGCCGCCGTAATCTCGGTGAGGAGTTGGGCCTGCTGGTGGTGCCACCCACGGAGGAAGCCTTCAAAGGAATAAGTGTTAGAAGTAAGAGTTGAAGTGCTAGGCCTTGATGTGTCGGGCATTTTGAAGGTTACTTTTGGAGGTTCAATTGGACAAGTCCGAGTGATACAACTGAGTTTATATACTCTAAATAACTTGGCCTTGATATTTTTAGAATTTTAGTGTGTTGGCATGTTCTTAGGAAATATCAAACATACATACGACGAGGGAGTTTGTAAAGTAGGATGTGTGATCGGATATATGTTTAAATGGCGAGTTTATTATATTATAAGATTATGTGTTTTATTATTACTTTTGTACACTGGAAATTTAGAATATTTTTTTAAATAATGCTTAATACAAATAAAAAAACAAACAAGGCTAAGTTGAAACTCATTATTCAAAAAGGATCCACGTTATACTTGAACCTAGACTCGTATTTAAGTCGTTTTCCTCCTAAGCGACTACATCGTCCTAGATGACATGGAAAAACAATTGATTTTAAGGGTGAGCAACTTTAGGCCAATTAGTCGATTAGGTAGTGATTGAGTGAGTGACTTCAAGCCAAGTGGCTTTTGGGGAATTGACCCTAGCTCAGAATAAGTCAGCTCGTGTATTCTATGCGTTGCGTATTGATTCCTCTACTTAACTTTGGTTGACATGTTTATCCGATCCTTTGTGAAAACTCTTTATAAAACCATCTACCGTGATCCATTTGACAATTACCAGACTTGTGGCCTAAAGTGACGGTTTTATACCGTCTTTACCAGCACAATTCTTAGCTACTTTAGCCTTGATATATGTTATTTATAGTTACTTTAGCTCATTAATGCATTTTGGTAGTAGTAGCATTGTTTGGACGTGTTTATACGCAATTTTGGTTTAATGTGTAGGTGTTATGTTTGAGAATCGCATTCCGAGTGTGGGAAGTGACTTTGGACATTTTTACACTTATTCCTTGGACTAAATTCATGTCAAATAATGGGTTAATAAGAGTTAAAAGCTTATGAATTAAAGATCAGTCAAGGCGCAAAGCTCAAGTTTGTACAAGTCAACGCCCAAAACAATGAGTCAAAGTATGGAAGTAAGGGAAAAAAAAAAGGTAGTCTTGTGGCGCGGAAAAAAGGGTTGTTTCAAAAGCCGCGTGGAGAGGCTAGCCTCGTGGCGCGGCTCAGCATTGGATTCCGGCGATTACTCTAATTCTCCATTATTTCGCCAATTATGTTCAAACATTATGAGACTTTATGAAGATGTCTTTTTGAGACCTATATAACAACATGATTGTTGATAATTTTAGACACACTTCATCCACCTTTAAATCATTAGAAACATCAAAGCAAGGTCTAGTTTATAGTTTGTTTACTTTTTGTGGCTAACTTGCTCATCTTGGGTCAAGCAATTGAAGCAAATGAACTAGTGTTTTGTAAGACTCTTTTATTCTTTATTATTATCTCTTAAATATTGATTTTTATTCTCAATTCATGGTTAAGATTATTGATAGTTCTCGCTAGTTTGATCACCTAGTTTGTCTTATCTCTAATATATTGCTAGTTTAGGTATTTGAATCTTTTGTTCACTTGCCTAGCCATTGATAGCAATTATAGTTCATCAATTTGTATGCTTTTCATCGTTGTTGGATTGTAGGAGAATTTTTATCATATGAGTTAAAGTGTAGAACCGCTTGTGTATGCATTTGTTCATCTTTGTTGGCTTCTCTAATTATAACATATGGTACGATTGAATTTAAATACGCTTGGACTAGATTGTCATCACTATAAGGGTTATTTATGTGCGCTTTTCACAGTGAATAACTAAAAGTAAGGAGAAGTAGAAACATATGTAATTTCTATAATTAAACTAACATGTTCTAGTTAGTACTTATTTATTTATGGAAATATCTTACAACATACTCCCTCCTATCCAATCTAATGTACCCACTTTCCATTTTTTAACAATCCAATTCAATGTGCCCATTTCCTTTTTGGGTAACATTTAGACCATTTTATCTTTGCAACACCCATTTAATTACGTACAATGTCATCAAATAGACTACTTTTCAACATTAAAATTCAACGGCAATTTATGACCTTTTACCATTTATGAAACATTTTTCTTAAAACTTGTGTCCGGACCCACGGGTACATTGGATTGGATAGGAGGGAATATGTTTTAACAACAAAGTATTTAAGAGAATTATAGTCTAAAAGAGTCAACTATCAAACCTAACTCATTTGTGGAGATTGTAAGACCCAAGATTTTTTTATAATTTGATTTACTCTAATCTTTTAATATTTTACTTTGCTATATTAGACTCAAACCACAAATACCCCCCAATTTGGTTACCTTAGAACTATTTACATAACACACGTTAAACATAGACCTTCCCTCTGGGCTCGAGCCCTACTTACCCTTGCTATTGTTAGAGTAAGTAATGGATAAAAATACTAATTTGGTGACTCACGACAAGTCTAGCCATGTGGCCTGATGTATGTGTAGGTTAGTATTTCAGGTACTCGATGATGTTTTGGATGCTTGGGACATTGGATCGAGATGAACATTGAGTAGAGAGTGTAGGCCTGTAGGGTTAGATTTATAGTTTAGTGTTACTGGACTTGTTATATTAGACTTCCGCTCTGGTTTGGATACTTTGTATTTTTTACAGATTTTGATATATACCTATCACTAAACCTTGGACGGTTAAATCTTGTTTCTTAATCGTGGTATTTGATGTACGACCTCGAAAACCGAAATGGTATAGCATCCGGAGTACTTAACCAATTCATTCAAATCAGTATGCTAGTTTATAATTGTTTTGACGTCGAATGGTTATTCAAATCAAATTGGTAGAGTTATAGTACTATTCCTTCCAGTTTTTTAACGATATTTCCCTCCTTTTAATATGCGTGACGATATTTTAATAAATTGAGAACATTAATAAAATAAGATGGATGAACTAATATGTTTTTATTTCAAATGAATTGATTGAGATAAGGATCATGATATTGACCAATCAAGTTAGTTGATTGAAACAAAGCTACCTTCACCAAATCAATTCAAAAAGCATGCAATACTTAGTCTTGACTCTTAAGTGTGCATGCAATAGATAGGATAGTATGACGGCGGATATTGTCGTATAGCAAAGGAGCACACGCCCTTAAAAAAAGGTAACGTTAAATGGTTGGAAGTATCACATAGACAGACATAGGGGTGGTCAGTGGTGTGTGCATACAGACTGCAGACTATTATGCTAACTTGGCTTCATATTATGAATTTTTGATACCAATCTTATTTGTCATGCTATTTATAATGCTTCTTAAGTTCTTATCACATTTACTCCCAAGTTCCCATGACTTTTGTAATTTAATGTCACTCTTTTCCTACTTCTTGTCTTTTACTTGCTCCTCAAGTTACTTGTCTATTAAGTTTTTATTTCTTTTTCTAGTTTTCTATGAAAATATCCTCAGTTTATTTTTTTTTTTACAAGTGTCGACCATTTAGGAGATCTTGGATTCCTTTTGTGTTCTATCTCATGTTCCACATATACAAATGCTGAATTATGGATGCGATTTGAATGAGTTTAACTAACGTCGATGTGAGGTTAGACTCACGCACGAATAACACGCGGTAGTTGCAATAAAGTGACAATATTTGATTTGAAATCCGCCAAGATTAGATTTCGGATCGACGGGAATTAACTAATTAAAGACTTACTCCCTCCGCCCCGGTACGGTCATTTGTTTACCTTTCCTTTTGGCATAGAGATTAAGGAGAAGGGAGGAGATCATTTGTGATTAGTCGTATTGGATGACATGTGGACAATTATCTCGTTGGGTGATCAAATAACTTGATCCAAGTTACATCCTCAAATTGGAAATTATGATGAAACTTGATCCGAGTTTTCTGAATTTCATTATGCACAGTGATTGAATAATAACAACCACCAATTCAATCATTTGACAGATTATATAGGGTACAAAAATTCTCATTTAAGACGGGTTCACTCTTCTTAATATTAAGACAGATCAAACTCTCTCACAAAGGGCAAGTGGGGGTGCAAGTGGGTGACAAATGAAGCCCCCCACTTATCCCCCACTTGCTCTTTGTGAAAGGGCTTAACCCGTCTTAAACTTAAGACAAACCCGTTTTATTGGAGACTTTCTGGATTGAGTAACAGATGAGCAGTTGATAAACCAACCGAAAAAAGAATCCACGTATGTTATTTTTGCACTGAGTTTACAATGAGTACCAAAATACCTTGCAAAAGCCATATCAGACCAACAATATTAACTCCTTCCTACTTCCTAGTAGTCAGCTACTGATATAAGCCTGATGTTATGAAATATTATTATATGAATGTCCATATCTTATAGGATATTAAAATATATTATCTTATAAAAACTCTACCTCTATTGTATGTGTGTATATATATATATACTCTTTATAATGGAATAATAACACACATCTGTCTCCCTTACTTTCTCTCTACCTTCTCTCTACAATCTCTCGTTCTTTATTTCACAACACGTTATCAGCACGAGTTTTAACCAATTGAGCGAAAAGAAATTAATAATGTTAATTTATTATTCTTCATATATTATTCAGATCTGATAAACAGGAGGTTCAAATCAGATATTAGTATTTTATTTCGAAAGTAAGGTATGTTTCGTTATACTCCGTACTTGTTTATTGAGATATGATGATTAGTCGTGTATGCAATAACACTACAATAATTCTTGCGTAAGTATACACACATAATCAATATATCGTACATGTCTTTGGTCAAATATCATCCTTCCTTTGTGAATCAATTTAGATCCTTAATATTGTTAGATTTTCAAATCAATAATCAGTATCATTAATGTTTGGCTACACTATTTTATACGTCTTGGGGCATTAGTTGTAGAATGCAACTTTATTAATTTGCTAATGATCATATTTATTGTTGATAATCTCTTTGCTTTTGACGTGTATTGTTAATAATCATCGGTGGTGTAAGGTTTATCTTTTACTGGACATGTCAATTGTTTTAGATAGACATTACTCTATCACTTGTCAAGTTTACATTAACAACGGACACTGTGTATGAATCATTTATTTGTTAAAGTGGCATTATATCGATTAAGTTTTATCGTTAATATTAAATTTAATTCAATTGCTTTAATAGTCCATCCAAATCAGACAATTAATTTGGAGTACAATTAGTACAAATTTCTTGATTGAGCATCTCTTAACCATTATCTATGGGTATATAAGGAATTTTGTTCACATAGGTAAGTGGAATGATTAATATTGAGAATTAACATCAGTTAACTTCTTATATACGGAGTATTATGTTCACATCTCTACGTGTTTAGTCTTGTTCATATTGAGCATTAATATGTTTAGTCTCGTTGTGGGTAATTCGTAACCAAAGAACAAAACTTGTTTGCAAGTTAATTCGTGTATGTGGCAAATTAATTGCACCAATTTTGATAAAGTATTAGATAGGTGTAGTTTTATTGCGAGTTATTCATTATTAATCCAAATACGTAAAGTCTAACTACAAATGATGTAATCACTACTATTAATATGACAATATTTTATTGTGTATCTACTATGTACATAAGTGCGCTAATCTTATGAAACTATCGTCTACTACTAAGAAATTATTATGTTTTGATCCTATAGTCCATTGAAATGGATTTTATGATGGTGTATATGATGTATCATATCCATCCTATAAAATATACATATTGTTGGACCTGAAGTTTCACATATGCGGTGAACGAGTTTTTTTTTAAAAAAAATGACATACTCCCTCTATTCAAATCCAAATACAACATTTCTCTTTTACACGTTTGCCAATGCACGAATTGTAACGTAAATATCTCGAGTTTTACATTATAAAAAAATATAAAAATTTGATAATCTTATTGTACTTATAAAGGCGAATCAAACAAGATCCCGCGTGACCATATTTTATCTTACATATTGCAAGGAATCGTAAAGATTCTCTTCACTCATGAATAGTATCAAAAAAGAAATGTTGTATTTGGACTTGAATGGAAGGAGTATTATATAATTTTGGACCTGAAGCTCCGAAAGATTTCTTTTACAAAGATTGGGGGATATGTCCACATTATGACTTTGGCCTGGAAATCAAAGTTTTCAAGGTGTGTAATAATTTAACACCGTCTCATCAATAAAATATACTCATATTATATAAGTATAAGTGGCCAGAAGTCCACTTATAAATGCTAGTGACCAGAAGTTCACAGCTGCGATTTTTGAACCGCATTTTGAGTTCCAAATGGATAAAGCGATCTTTATTAAAGGGAAAATTATTTCTGAATTAATTCTTGTTCACCTGAAGTTGAACAGCTGTATAATGAAATCTGAAATTTGATCCATTCCTTGAAGTGAATGAGACATCTTCTATAGACTCTGCCTATATATAACAGAGATCGAGAACATGGCATAATATATTAAGTCTAATATTTTGGTCTAAAACTGAGCCTAATAATGTGACATTTGGTGAGCCAAGTAGAGAAGTCTTAATTGAGCTTGGTAATGTGGCTTTTGTTTAACCAAATTGGTTTATAGAAAGAAAATATCCCATGAAAGTGAATATCTCGTGAAAATTCATGTGACACATATACGCGAAGTTCGATATGAGAAAAGGGAAAATGATATCTGAGTTGAAGTTTTAATATTCGTACTATGGCCTAAAGATCATAGTATTTAAAGATAGTGAAACTATGACCAGAAGTTCATAGTGTTTACGTATACTAAATTATGACCTGAAGTTCATAATGTTTACAGATATCGACATTGTGACCTGAAGTTCATAGTGTTTATAAATTCTCACATTTCGTATAGTGAGTATTATTTCAGCATCATAATTAAGAATGAACTCGGGGTTATACATGAATATTTGCAATATATGAGATACTTTTGAAAGTTGATAATAATATCAAATTGATTCAGAATCATTCCCTGAAGTGAATGAGATGTCATGTTTTGAGGATGAAATATATTTATCATTCATACAAATAATATAGTCATGTAGACACATTATCGTGCAAGTGGCTTAATATACTATTTGTAGTATCTCGTATACAAGTGACATGTGATCAAATTACTTAATATTATGAAAAGAATGATCACTATAATTCGTTGAATTCACCTCCTCCCTTGAAGGAACGGATGAATTATTAATTGAGTTTAACTAAGATTATTCAAAGAATCAGTTATGATATGTTCATACTACAAGAAAGAGCAATGTATTATATTCCCTAAAGGAATATTGTTATATGTGTATGTTTAGTCTTGTCAATATAAATTAGACACCAGCGAGTGTCTTATGTCACAACTATTTTTATATGCCTAGATACAAAAGACTTAATTTGAAGTCATATGTTGAAATGTTGCTAACCGGAAGTTTAGCACTGTAATTATAGTCAAATATAAATTTGGCACGTGATATGACATTGCTAACCAGAAGTTTAGCAAGATGAATAGTCAACTATAAATTAAAGTAGCGTGTGATATATTAAATTATTTATACACAGCCAAGTAGTGCTTATAAAATATTGTCATAGATTGTGGACGTCAAACTAAGAAAGTTGACATTAAATTGTTAATTAAGATGTGACGATTGGGGCCATCCGGATTCTTATTATACCCGTTTTGATAAATTTGAAGTTTATCCTAGAGAAAAGATAAGTGCTTTAACTCTCTCGTGTAGAAATTTCATTAAGGCAAGACACTACAGTGAGATTGAGTATATTTGATATTGGATATATAAAAATTACTCAGAATTTTAATAAAGAACTTAAATGTTCGTGTATGGATTGACACTCTATTGAATGGCTTGTAGCCACATAATGATTTTTCTGAGTAGTTCTTGTGATCAAAAATTACATTTTGATTATTATATAAAATCGTTGATCTCCCAAATTGCGCATTGTGATTCAGCACATTAGAAATTCAACTGGATTATATGTTACTCCCCGAAATATTTTGTTATTGTACAAAAGTGTCTATATCAAAGTCTCATTATGATATGAGAAATTTAGATCTAAGGTGGATATCATGATCTATTGCCCATTAAATCTATCTCTTGTTGATAGTTTTTACCACCTTAGGGGAAGAATGATAAGGAGAAGCTGGTAAAAACAAACAAGTATGATATCCCCAACTGCACCTAAAGTTCAGCGGTTTGTTTTCAATATAAAATACATCAAATATAGGTTCATAGAATTAGAAATGATGGTATTCATTTGGTTATGAAGATGTATTATGATACCACTTTAATCACCTTATCAAAGTGTAAGATATTATTACATTGAAATTTATGATTTGATTATAGACAGATTACCCTATATGTGGTATAACGAGCTATAAATTAGTCATAGAAAATATATGTAACGAAAAATTGGATTCTTGCCATATGGAACAGTCACGACACGTGAAATGTAGTGTGAGAGTCATACCGGTTCACATATTTCAAGTAGTAAGAAAATGGCAAGAACGGGCAGTGAGTACTTCTATGGAGTAAAGAAATTTGTATGCCCATTAAGTGACATAGATATCTGAATGATAATCGATGGCCTATACAGGAAACGAATGTACCATATATATTCAAATATCACTGATCAGTACTAACAATATCACGAGATGTTGAAATTATATCGATATGGTTTAGGAACCGATATGCATTTGCGCACAGAGTTTAAATGGACTAGAAAATGGGGATCTTATATGTAAGTCCAATTTTGATTGTCGACGTATAATCTTTGATTATAAATGAGCTCATGGACCTGTTTTGTTGTAATTTGATAAACTAAAGGAGAAATATATTTTACTTCTACGAGGATAACTCCTGAAGGAGCTTCTTATGAATGATCATCAGTTGTTAATGGTTACTCAATTGAGTTTTGAAAACTCATGATTAAATGTATAAACCTCTACGATACGATTGAAAGTTACTGTGATTAGTTCAAAAATGGAATATTCAAACTTATGTAGAGTTTGGTTGAACCGTTATTGTCTCAACCTGAAATTTGAGCAAATGAGAATTGAGATTTGAATGAATTTCTTGCTAAACATATGAAATTAGTTTATGGTCCAGAAGTACCATAACGATTGGAAAATAATGTAGTCAAAATCTACAATGAGGATGTCAATCCAATGGTTTAGTAAAGAAAATCAGTGAATGTATTAAGTGGATTATTGTTATCAAACAGTATGGTTGCTTCTCCTGTAGAGATCTAATATATGGATGATTGCTACACTCTTTTTCCCTTCGACTAGGTTTTTTGTCCCAACGGGTTTTTCCTATCAAGGTTTTTAACGAGATAGCACTATAAGCGAATTACTACGTTATAGTAATGATCATCATCACGATTGTTGAGATGACAATTGTTTTAGACATATAATGTTATGTCGTTTATCGGGGAGGAACTCTACCAACATTGCGGAAGTATTATCTGAAATGAAGATCAAAAGTCATCATAAATGACTACATGCGGATCGTGAGTTTTAAAGACATATGAAGATTTTTATTGATCGAAGACATCAAGTTTATCAACTACGATGAAGTTTTATTTCAATGATTGAGAAGTTATGCCAAAGCATAAATCATTTCAAAATATATCAAGTTATATTATCATCATGGGGAGTAGCACGCGTTGTACTCTTTTTTCTTATCTATGGTTTTGTCCCACTGAGTTTTCCATGGAAAGGTTTTAACCAGGCAGCTTATTATGCGTGTTTGAAGACTAATGTACTATTTTCCTTTCTAGTGTTTTTCCCATAGGGTTTTTCTAGTAAGGTTTTTAACGAGTCATGTTTTTCAGTAATGGACATCCAAGAGGGAGTGTTATGAAATATTATTATATAGATGTCCATATCTTATAGGATATTAGAATATATTATCTTATAGAAACTCTACCCCTATTGTATATATATATATATATATATATATATATATATATATATATAGGGTCAGGATCCGGTGAGAACCACTAATATAATGAGAACCGTGAGAACCTTCACTAAATCTCCACAAAATTTCGTTCCGAACGTTTTGATGGATCATTTACCATTGGTTTAGTTTATTCAATCAAAATATTTGCAGTAAATAAACAAAATTTATTGATTATATTAAAAAATATGTACTTAATGTACATAAATTCAATTAGATAAAATAAATCAACTCTAAATGCATGAAAAGGAGCACTAGGTGCATGAAAATTGTTATATGCATTAAAACAATTACTAGGTGCATGAAAATAATGAGCTCTATATGCATGAAAATGAGTACTAGGTGCATGAAAATTGTTAGATACATGAAACTGACTACTAGGTGCATGAAAATTAATAAATTGTATTTCGCCTCAATTTCCGTCACTATCGTATAATTTTTCAACCAAGAAATATGTTATCTAGCCATAACATTCTACGCCGAACCCAAATATGTTGTTATTTTTAAAAAATAAATTTGGTAGGGCGGAGTTCTCACGGTTCTCATTATCTTAGTGGTTCTCACCGGATCCTAATTCTATATATATATATATATATATATATTTATATATATATATATATATATTTATATATATATAGAATCAGGCCCCTGTGCGAACTAAAAGTTCGATGCGAACTTACGAACTCATCCTCACCCTTAACTGAAATAAGACCAAATGGTCCTAATAAACCCCGTAATACTATTATATCCCCTCTCCTTTCCAAGCCCAAAACTCAAGCACACTTACCACCCTCATCCTTATGCACCACAACCACACCATCGGATTCACGTCGAGGCTCCGGCATCAACCACTCCGGCGAGTAACCACTCGAACTTCTTCATCACCTATCTCTTCGACGACGGTTGGCAGCACACCTCTGCTTCCTTTTTCTTTGTCCTCTTTTTTTTACCTCTTCGTCATCCCGGTGGCCGCATACCACTATATTTAGAAGAGTCATTTTCTTCCATAATCGAATATTGTTGACTCTGAATTCACAGACATGGTATTTATTGCAGCTAATTGTTCTAAAATCTCCTTCATTTTCTTAGTTCTATGATTTAAATTTGAATAAAAAAGAGATCTAATTAAGAAATGTGAGGCAAAGAAAGGGATGGTCGATCGTTGGTTTGGCGAGGTCGAGTTGCGGTGGTACATGGTATTTTCTGGTGGTGGTGGTCGTGTGGTGTTGGGAGTGGCGGTAGTGCAGTAATTAAGCGATGAAAAGGCGTAGGAGTGTGTGTCTGGCCATAGATGAGGTTGGGTGTGGTGTTAGTCCAGAGGTTTGTAGTAGTGGTCGTGGGGTAAGTAGGCGGCAGAAAGAAGGTGTTGATGGTGGTTGGATGTTGAATGGTGGTGGTAACGAGCGGAGGTAGTTAAGGTGGTAGTGTATACGTAAAATATGAGGGCAAAGGTGGTGGTGCTAGTTAGTGTCATGGTCACTGGTGGTGGTGGGGACGTTGACGGTATAGTGGTGGTGCTTGCTTAATGGAGCGGTGGATACGCAAAATATCTACCCGGATACACATAGTATTACTATTGGATACACAAATCGTCTTGTGTATCCAGTAATAATTCCGTATGTATCTGGGACTAGTACGATATGTATCTGGGCTTAGAATTTTCTCTAATGTTGCATCTGTTTACTCTTATTATACATTTTCCTATTTAATTTTGTCAATGTCTTCATGCGTATGTACAAATATTTTGTGATGAGGTCATTGACTAAGGCAGGGTAAGAATTGATATTTGGTTTAGATGTGCCCATTTTTGCCGGATATTTGACAAATACGTTCCTTAATCCTCTCCATAAACTACGTTCTTTTCCCTTAAAAACCTCTAATTATACTAAGTAAGATTTTCCAACGCAATAAAACTCACCATAAACTTTTTTGAGGAGCTTTATTAGACATGCGCTTAGATATCGAAAGGTATGTGAAATTGTGAATGACAGACATGCTAGAGTATATTTTGAAAACGGTAATTTTATACAACTAAAAAATACATCTTTAATTAAAAATGTCTTTATGTGTAATTTAATATATTTATTTTATACAAAAACTGTTTCCGGTCTCTTATAAAAGAATAACTTTTGATAATGATTAATATGATGAAGTTATGTTGAAATTTTGGATAAAGATCCTCACTTTGTAAATATGATAGTGGTTTAAAGTTCGATTAGACACACCCGCGTAACGGGTTGCCTTATCTAATCCTAAACCCTTTCGTGTATTTAGGATAGATACACTCATTAAAGTTACTAGATACACACCTTTATTTAAACCAGATACACTCCTTTCAGTTAATAGATACAAAGTTTTAGCTTGTTAGATACACCTTTAATCAACTAGATACACTCCTTTAAATTACTAGATACACACATTTAACTTGCTAGATACACTCCTTTAAGTTGCTAGGTACATACCTTTAGGTTGCTGGATACATTCCTTTAAGTTACTAGGTACATACCTTTAGCTTGTTGGATACACTATTTTAAGTTACTAGATACATATCTTTAACTTGTTAGATACACTCCTTTAAGTTAATACATACATACCTTTACTTAGCTAGATACACTTCTTTAAATTACTAGATACATATCATTATCTTGTTAGGTACACTTCTTTAAGTTATTAGACACATACCTTCAGCTAGCTAGATACACTTCTTTAACCTACTAGATACATACCCGTAGAGTCTACGGCAAAATAGACTTGTCAAACGAATCAGACCAGTGAGATTGGAAATTTCCAACACCAAATAGCTTCCAGGACATAACAACGCAGCCCAAGTTACTGAATTCCAGAGTTACATTAAACATTACACTATTTTACAAGACTTCATGTACCTTACTACCATCTACATAAGAGCCTAAGGCAGAGCCAAGATTGTAAGATTTCGAAAGAAGAGCAGTTGTAAGTTGTAACAGCTTGAATCACGTCAGTAAGAGAGATAAGAACGCAGAGCGAACCCGAGTTATACACAACCCAACCACGGTGGACATGCTGATTGACGACCTTATTGATCATTTCCGACATAGGCGAACCAGCGTAACAAATCACTAACATCCACAGAGAGTTGACGAGGTCATAAGCTCCGTAAGGAGGGTTCTCATACATATGTAAACTCCATTGCATTCAAAACTAACCAGGATTGCATCAATGAATTCAAACAACTTTATTACAGAATCCAATTCAAACAGCTTTATTACTAAATACGAGTACAATACTATGCACCTTAATGCATTACAAGATTCATTATCATGTCCAAATTTATATAACATACTGTATTATGGAAATCCCATTCCATATATCAAAACATTATACATGAATGCAATAATCCTTCACTGATTATATAAAAGCTTACGGATGGACGATTGTTAAAACTCACAAGTAAGAGATTTACCGCCAGAATGGTCCTACCCGAATCCAATCAGGATTACACCAAAAATAAAATGAAAATGGTAATAGCATTGAAGATATAATTACATCCTCAACGCATGGTACTGCAAGTTAAACACAATTAGCAGAAAACTAGCTAACTAAGCTTAATTTGAGAACAAAGAAGTCATAAAAAAAGACAAACCCAGCATCAAATGGCTGGCCATTACTTCCCCTCCAATCCTCAATGGTATTCCGCCTTTAAATTTATGCTCAATTTTAAATAAAGCATTACCATACATACATCCTACTGCCTTTCAATTAAAAATCATCCAAAACTTCAAATGAGAAATCCTAATTACCCATCGGCGCCGATCAATCGATTTTAAACATGATGTCAAATCCTTAATCAAACAATGACAGCCTATGCTTCATCCTTCAAAAACCTTTATCACCCTCTTTTTCCACCATTAAATTGATCCAATCGCCTAAAAAACCCCACCACCATCTTCACCATTGACTATCTCGATACGGGCGTGATGAGAACATGTCGCAAGGAAAAGAAGAGATGAATAAGAATGGCGCCGGCGATAATGGCCTCGTAGATACGCCGGTAAGATTTATGTCAGTGCTCCGGTAGTGGTAGTGGTGTGGTTTCAGGGAGTTTGGTGTATAAGGAAAGAGTTAGAGAGATGAAAATTTAATGAGTGATGCGTGTGTAGCTAGTATTTAAAAGTACAGTGTAATGGAATCTGACGGCTCATAGAGTAGTTCGTACAGTTCGTACGGAACTCTAGTTCGCACGGGAACCCGCCCCTATATATATATATATATATATATATATATATAGATTTAGGATCCGGTGGAAACGACCACTCGGTGGAAAAAGTGGAAACGACATATATGTACACAAATAACCCACGCGTAAGTGACAGACGCCCAAATTATAAATCCCTGACATCAACTCACACTTCACATATCTAATATTCATTCTACCACTGTACTACCCACTAAATTATAAACACGTGACATTACTAACATGCCACTCTATTTTAAACACATTACACTCAAAATTAATAATCCCACCAAAAACACAGTACCCAAAACCACCAACATCTTACTCCTTCCACATACCACCAACGCCTGAATCCGGCAATCACCACATCGCCGACACCGAGTTCCGACACAGACCGCCCCCGCTGACAAGACGCTAGCAGGGAGACCACCATCACCGTCCTTATTCCGCAGCGCCGTGAAACAAATTCGCACAATAATCATCATCATCAACTTTGCTTTCTCAATCCTTACCACCAAATTCATCATCAAATTAGTGTATATGGTTTAAGTATTGATGTACGTGAGATCAATTTTGTTATACCTAATGACTAATTTTGTGTAACTAGTCACTATTTTAATGCACATTAACATAAATACACAAAACTAGTTAGTAGGTACATCAAAATTAGGTTGAGATACGTCAAAATATAAACCAGATGCACTAAATTTCGATTGGTTAAACACCACGACACATTAAACACCACGCACATCCTTCGCCACCATTATCAACAGCCACCTTGCACCGCCAGCAAAAACCCGTGACCGGAGAACCTTCGATTTCAGAGTCGGCGAAGAGGAGAACGAAAGGGGAAAAAGGAAGAGAGGAAGGTGTACCACGGCTCCGGCGAACCGCCGATGACTATCTCATTCCCTATCAGTTATTGTCAGCAATTTGGGATGCAGAATAGGGGCGGCGGAGTTCGGTGTCGTCATTGTTGGCGATTTGGGATGCAGAATAGGGCGATGAAGGTGTTTGGTGTCGGCGATTAATGGTGGAGAGGCGTAGTGTCGGCGATTAATGGTGTTCACGGTGATGTCAACGGCGGTTTTGCCTGTGATTAAGGTGGTTGCCGGAGTCTCATGGTGGTGGTGGTGGGTAGTCTGGTATAGGGGATAAGTGACTAATTGTGATTTGGGTTTTTGGTATTACTCCATGTTATTGTAGTTGTAATTGGGGAAGGGAGTCAGGTAGTGTTGTTATTATTTGTTAGTAAGTCGTTTCCACTTTTTGCACCGAGTGGTCGTTTGCACCGGATCTTGACTCTATATATATATATATATATAATATATAATATAATATATAGATATATATATATATATATATATCTTATATATATATATATATATAATCAGGCTCCTGTACGAACTCAATGTTCAATGCGAACTATACGAACTAATGTAACTGAGGTGGATCTTCAATAAAACACGCAAAGCCCAATACCCTTATAATTTATCTAAGCCCAACCCTTCCATAACCCATTCTAATTTCAAACAACAGTGACCACCCTCATCCTACCATCACCTCATCCATCACCAGTTGGTGGCAATTTGAACCACCGGCGACGACTTCCTGAACCCCGGTGCTGTCTTATGTCATCATCGTTTTTAATCATAAGACGGCAGTGGTGGTCTTATTCATCCTCTCTTCGTGTCTTTCGTCACCGAAACGGCGGCAACTTCACCATCCCCTGACGCACCATTAGGACCCTTCACCTACGTCGGACACTCGTTTCCCTTCGCCGTCATTTCTCCTTCATCGGCCACTCATTTACCTCTAGTAGTATCTCAAGCGGGTCATAATTTTTGGTTGACTTATGAAAATTTTAATTTTTATGTACTAGATCTACAAGTGTACAATAATAATTACAAAATGGTAAGACCCTTTTGTGCTTCTGTGGAATATTTCGAGCCGGGAACATAAGTTCTATGATAGGATTCATTTGTCGGCGACGGAGAGGCTTATGTTGTTGCGTGAGGTTGCTGGAAATGTCGTCGTCGTCTTCTGAGGGTGTAATGAATGGTCATTATCATCAAATCTGGGTCCCCTGCAACTACGTATGTAATGTAAAAAAGGTTTACGACTAGCAGTTGTTCAAAAAGTTGTCTGATATTTATGTTCATTTATGATTTTGACAGGGAAATTACAATACATTTCCGAGCTTTGTGTTGCACTCTCAAATTGATGACACCTGATAACGTCCTTGAATCTGTTCCTTTATTGATCTATTTTGATTTTGATTCTAGCAGACATATATTTATCATGGTTTTTTTATGTTTATAGAGCTCTTTTGTATAGAGGTTCAAAGCAAGGCTTTTCCATACTGTCGGTTATTTACTTCTAATAATGCAGTTCTCTTTGGCCTATCTTTCATTTCAACTAGTCTCACTTGCGACCGTCAAGCCCCCTCAAAAAACAAATGAGATGATAAGTGAGGGGCTCCATTTGTCCTTCACTTTGCTCTCTATGAAGGGGTTTGTTCCGTCTTAAGCTTGCGAAGGGTCGCCCCGTCACCAACGAGAATTTGCGTCTTTCATTAACTACGAGTTTTTTAACTTGAAAGCCTTGCTGCTGCCTTTTTTTATACTCCCTCCAATTTTACATGTTCTTCCCTTTTCTTTTGGACACAAGGATTAAGGAAATCATTTTGGACCACACAAAACACACTACCCCACATTCAATTAAATTTGGACCACACAACTACTCACAAATAAGGAAAGAGGGAACATCACCACACTTAGCTCAAAATGAAAAAAGGGAAGAAGATGAAAAATTGAAGGGAGTATTAAACAACCAGTTAATTCGTCTCTTGTACTCAATGTTAAGTTCGGGTACACAAAATGACACAAGTACTCAACCCCTATATTGCTCTCACCAGGTGAGACGCCTCCACATACAATGTCAATATGCGTGTACAATATCTACATTATAAGATAAGCGTTAGATGGCCAAGGATATTGTTGAGTGTTATAACACAAATTCTTATTTAAGACGGGGGTATCCGTCTTAAGCTTAAGACGGATATCATATTCTCTCACAAAATACCCATCAAGGGTGAGTGGAGAAGCACATGGGGGTGCCCACATTGTCCCCTCTACCCATTTCCTCTCACAAAATACCCGTCGCAAGATCCGACCCGTCTTAAGCAAGACCTACTGGTGTTATAAACCTAAACCCTTCCTCGTCCTAAATTTTGGATACCCGCCCCCCTCGTTTGATCCAATTTAGTTGCTAGATACAAACTTTTAGCATGATCGATAGACTTATTTAAGTTGATAGATTCATATCTCTAGCCAGCTAGATACTCTAATTGAAAATTCTAGATACATACCATTAACTAGCTAGATAAATACCTTTACATAGCTAGATACACTTCTTTAACTTTCTAGATATATACCTTTAGGTAATTAAATACATTCCTGTAAGTTACTAGATACATACAATTAGCTAGTTAGATACATTCTTGTAAGTTACTAGATACATTCATTTGTCTAGGTCGATACATTTATCTAAGTTACTAGATACATACGTTAAGCTAGCTAGATACACTCTTGTAAATTACTAGATACATACGTTAAGCTAGCTAGATACACTCTCGTAAATTACTAGATATATACATTTAGTTAGCTAGCTAAATACACTCTTTTAAGTTACTAGATACATACATTTAGCTAACTAGATACATTCTTGTAAGTTACTAGATACATACCTTTAGTTAGCTAGATACATACATTTAGCTAGCTAGATACACTCTTTTAAGTTACTAGATATATACATTTAGCTAACTAGATACATTGTTGTAAGTTACTAGATACATACATTTCGTTAGCAAGATACATACATTTAGCTAGCTAGATACACTCCTTTAAACTAATATATACATTTAGCTAGCTAGATATATTCTTGTAAGTTACTAGATACATATCTTTAGCTAGGTAGATATACTTATGTACGTCGTTAGATACAAACCATTTAGGTTGCTAGATACCCTTCTTTAAGTTAATAAAAACATACCTTATAAAGGGTTTACTACTTCTTTGACCCGCATCCTAGTAATAAGGGAAATAAGGTAGAGGGATCGCCTAATCCAACTCTAAACCATTTCACGTCTTACTTACGGATAGTTGTCATATCTCTAACATGATAGATACATTATTTTACCTTGCAAGATACATATCTTTCGTAAGCTAGATACACTCTTTTAAATTGATAGATACATTTCTTTATCTATCGAGATACACATCTTTAACAATCTATATATACTTTCTTAGATTGCTTATTAACCTTCGCTAGATATAAACTTTGGCTTGTGTACTTATGTGGCATTCCTACCCAACCTAATAATGGTTTGTCAAAGCCTTTACCTCTTAAATTAGAATGACATTTTTGTCACTATAATGTCCCAAAATTGAAATTTTTTTGGTGGTTTGCTCAGCTTTGATTAGTCGCCGTGTTACTTGACCCACACTAATAAGTTGAACTCAAACTTCCATTTTGACTTTTCTTTCCTGTATGTAGGAATTTTTAAATCTCAAACGTTTGCTCAATAATAAGGGCTTTGATTAGTCATCGTACTACTGTATTGTTGAGTTATCAGATCATAATTTCTCACTATACCTACCTTTTACAAATTGAAAATATAATGCAGATTTTGAAGTTTGTAACCAAAGGAAATTAGAACTTTAGTTTTAAGTTAATGACAATAGAAAAAGGGGATTTGAAGATCTAATATATAAAATACCCAAAAACGAACATACAAGATAACCTAACCTACATAGTACATACATCACCACTATTATCGTCGGCGTACGATGATACCCACGTCTGCGACTTCTACGAAAACGAGGACGACACACATAAACTCTTGCCATTGCTGATTAAATCAGGTCATCCAAGACGATTCTGGCAATAGTGAACGGAAAATCAGAACTCTTCGGCAATCTCACCTTTACCAATATTTGTTTGACATTCTTTTTTTTTTTTTTTTTTATTGTAGATGTACATTAATAGCGAGATGCGGAAAGTGTTTTGTTGTGGAAATAGACAACAATGGTAGGAAAAGGGCCTAATGACGCATCGACATAGTTCCTCGCCGGTGGTAGTTGCCGGAGTAAAAGTAAGCTGCAGAAGAGGGAGAAAAAAGAATGAGTTTGGAGCTATTAAGTGACAATAGGGGCATCGATGTTGGTCGTAGGTGGTAAGATAGACAAAGTTGGGGTGGTCGTCGGAGTTACACCGGCAACGTTGCTCGCCAGCAGTGGCATCATGTGTGATTTTGTCATTATGTGAATAGTTGATGAGAGGTAGGATAGCGTTTGATTAAATAGGGGACACCAGTGAGGGTTGTCGTGGAAATGCCTAGTTGAACTTTATACACTAGTTCGTACAGTTCGCACCGAACTTAAGTTCGCACGGGAACACGCCCCTATATATATATATATATATATATATATATATATATATAGAGTCAGGATCCGGTGAGAACTACTAGTATAATGAGAACTGTGAGAACCATTTACAGCCCTTAGATCTTATAATATAGACAGCTCAGATTAACTAACCAAACCCCTCCAATTTTCTCGCTCCTGCCCCCAAACCTTTCAATCTCATTCATTTTCCAAAATTTCTTTCTCACTCATAATTCTTTCTCTCTCTTCGACATTAGTTCATCTAACGCCCATTCTTTCTCGCTCCCACCCCCAAACCCTTCTCTCTCCCGTTCGATCGTCACATAAAGGACGATCAAACACTTCGACGATCAAGCACTTCGACGATTAAACTGTTAAAAGCTTCTCCATCCATGGATATTGTTAATTCGAGGTAAACATTCGAAATTGATGATTAAATTTTGTGAAATTAGGGTTTATATTGTTATCTAATTGTAATTTTTTTAGTTTTTTGATTAAATTAGTTGAATTAATGGTTTTATTATTGGGCTAAACTGGTAATTATTATTATGTTTGTGAAATTAGGGTTTGGTGAATTATATTGGGTCAATTGAGAAATTATGGTTGTTGATTTTGATAAATTACCTAAATTTGTTGAAATCGTTCATTATTTAATTTTTGATGTTTCTTGTTGTAGGAATGTGAGTGACATTGTATCATATACTTCTTCAAATGTAATTACAAGTCAAGTAGTGATTGTAGAAGCTAATGCATCTCAATCCGTATCTGAAATATCTGCAATTGCAGTTGAGGTTCCTGTACCTGTGACTTCTGATGTTATTCAAGGTACAATTTTGTTCCACCTCATTAGTTTTTTCATATTTCATGCATGTACTGGGTTTTTTCATGCACATGAGTCGTTTTTCCATGCACCTATACGTCAAGTGTTAAGAAAACTGAGCTATACATGTGTTGTATATCTGTAATTCATCTTCTTATGTATCCCTCATCTTTTTAATTCTACTTTATTTCATCACATATGCAGACAACGTAGTAGAGGAAGTAGTAGATGAAGAGGAGGCAGAAGGTTCTTCAAGCAACAGGAATCGTACTTTTGATTGTCCTATCCATCTTAAGCCTAGTATTGGTATGGTATTTGATAAGCTTGAACTTGGTATTGGGTTTTATGAAGCATATGCAAAAGAATGTGGATTTGTGTCTAGATTAGGATCACAAAAGGTTTCTAAGGATGTTGTCACGCATAAAGCATGTTTGTGTAATAAGGCTGGAGAATGTGAAGCAAAAGGAACAAAACAACGGAGGCAAAGAACTAGGATTTCGTGTCCTGCTAGGGTTAACTTTAAGCGAATTCCTAGTGGTCAATACCAAATATATGCTTTTGTTGAAGGTCATAATCATATGCCACAAACACCATTAACAATGGTACATTTGACGCAAACGAGAGAATTGAATATAGTTCATAAAAAATTCATAGTTGACAACGCAAAAGTCAACCAAGGACCAGTTAGGACCTTTAGGATGTTTAAGGAGTACGTTAGAGGTTATAAGAATGTGGGTGCGTCATTGGAAGACTTTAAAAATTATTCCAGAGATATAAAGAAGTATTTAGCAGAAGGTGATGCTCAAATGCTCATTGAGCATTTTATGAAAATAAAACACATGTGTCCGTCGTTTTACTTCGATTTTGAGGTAGACTCTAAAGGTAGATTGTCACATATTTTTTGGGCTGACCCTATTAGTATAAAAAATTATTTGTTATTTGGGGACATGACATCCTTTGACACTACCTTTAGGAAAAATACTTATAGAATGATCTTTGCCCCTTTCACTGGGGTGGATCATCATAAGAGGTGCGTTACCTTTGGGGCAGGACTTCTTATTAATGAGGGGAAGGAGTCATTTCGTTGGTTATTTACGAAATTCCTAGAAGCTATGGGGGGTCGTCATCCAGTTTGTATGATAACTGATGAAGACGGGGGGATAGAAGAAGGAATGAAACTAGTCTTTAAAGATAAGGTGCAACATAGATATTGCATGTGGCACATATTGAAGAAGTTGCCTGAGAAGGTAGGGCATACAATATGTAAAGAAACTAGCTTTCTGAAAGAGATAAACTCATGTGTTTGGGGTGAAGATGTGGAGCCGAATGAATTTGAGGAAAGGTGGAATACAATTGTGGAATCTCATGGGTTGTCAGATAATGGGTGGCTTGAGGAGAAGTATGGTATGAGAAAGTTGTGGGTTCCAGCTTACTTTCGTGACTTGTTTTTAGGAGGTCTGATGAGAACAACCTCTAGGTCGGAGTCAGAAAATAATTTCTTTAGCAACTTCACTAATCCAAATTTGACCCTTGTTGAGTTTTGGATGAGATTTGAGAGTGCAATGGATTCACAAAGATGGACTCAATCGAAACTGATTGCACAATCAAAGAACTCGTCCCCTTCGTTGTGTACTCCACTAGCCATAGAAAAGCATGCAGCAGAATTCTACACTCCAAAAATTTTCTTTGAGTTTCAGGAGGAATTAAAAGCAGCATGCTTTTCATGTGGTGTTGAGGATATACAAAAAGATCCGGAACATGCAATTCAATACATCTCTATCATAGATCGAGAAAGGGATAAAGTGTATGTGGTTGGGTTAAAGACGGATGAATCAAAAATTGTGTGCACTTGCAAGAAGTTTGAAAGGCATGGAATACTCTGTAGACATGCTCTGTGTGTCCTTAGAGAACGAGGGTTTAAGAAAGTTCCAAGTGAATATTTAATTAATAGGTGGAGCAAACTAGCAACCTGCAAGCCCATATTCAGTTCTGATGGGCAGTTGCTCACTGATTGTAGATCAGTTGAGGTACAGAAAAACAAAGTCAGTGAATTGTGGTCAGAATTGTTCACTTGCGTGTCAGTAGTTGAACAAAGTCCTGTTTATTGTGATGAGTTGCTGGGCATGCTACGTGGGTTCAAAGAAAGGGTACTTGCGGTAACAAGTGTCATTGATGATAGTGGTAATAGTGGTATTGGAAAGAAAATGGACAAGAATGCTGAAATTGGAATGCTTTTGGGAACAAGTCTTCCTAGTGAAATTAAAGTTTTGCCTCCAAGACAATGCAAAAACAAAGGATCCGGGAAACGATTGATCTCGCAAAGAGAAAAGGCTGGGGAAGTAAGCAAGAGACCGCTAAGAAGATGCAAGGCTTGTGGGGAGATGGCGAACCATGACAGTAGGAATTGTGACAAAAAGACCACCGATGATGAGTAGAGTAAGTTTTCTCTTATATTAGCGTAAGTTTTCTATTATTAGCACATGTTTTCCCTCCAGTTTTTTTTATCTCTCCTGAAACTATACTTGTGTCGCTTGGCAGTTTTGCAAATTTGATTAATGAAACAATGTTTGGACTTGTGCAGTTAAGCAGGGGACTTGCACTGTTGGACCATACTTGAAGAATATCATTCGAGAAGCATACTTGAAGAACTTGAAGAATATCATTTGAGAAGCATACTTGAAGATTTTTTTTAATTTGACAGTAGCATGTATAACCATTTTAGGACTTTTTTATTTGAAATTTTGTATTTGGACTTTTTATTTGAACTTTTATTGTTGAACTTTTTTATTTTATAGAATTTCGACTTGTGAAGCCTTCAAAAATCACTTGAGAATGTACTCACTAAAGTCCACTTGAATAATGGTCCTCTTATCCTATGACCATGTTTGGACTCGAATATTACGTATTTCATGCACGTAGGAGGTTTTTTCATGCACATAGACTAATTTTTAATGCATGTAAAAGGCAATTATTTGAGGAACTTGAGAAATAGGATTAATTTATGTAGGGAACAATTAACTAAAAGTGATTAATTGATGAAGCTTGGGCTATATTAATACACAAATTGTTTGACTATTTGATTTGTGCCACGAAGATGTTTGGATTGATGGCATGAATAGAGAAGGTGGTGGGGCGGCATGGATTATGAAGTGATGGGGCGGAGATTGTTGACTTTGCAGCAATGCACGCGCTTGACAATGAGAGTATTAGTATTGGGCCAGTCATAATTTAGGGTCAGTTTTGAGTCCTGGTTTCCGCTTGAGACATGATGGTCATATTTAGAATGAAAATTCATAATTGTTTTGACACAGGCCAGGTCCCAAAGATAACATATTTCATGCATGTACAAGGTTGTTTCATGCACATATACTATTTTTTAATGCACTCATACGACAATTATTAAGGAACTTGAAAAATTTGATGAAATGATGTAGGGAAACTTAAAGTACTTAATTTGTGCTTATTTCAATTTGGGCTTTGTCCCATATTAATATTAGTCTTTTAGACAATCAGAGTTTTTTTTAGAAAAGACGACCGATGATAAATAGCTTAATTTGCTTTACAATTATTATTCATCAAATTACCTAATTCTGGAACATTTTTGAGAACTGTTTTCCGCTTGTCTAGACGAGATGGTCATATTTTATATTTCGAGTACTGGTTTACGCTAATCATAACTGTCTTGACATAGGCCAGTTCCCAAAGATAACATATTTTATGCATGTGGAAGGTTGTTTCATGCACATACACTGTTTTTTAATGCATGTATAAGGCAATAATTTCATAACTGATGCCCTAGTACAACTGTTTAAATAGATCCTATAAGTTATATGTCTTTACCACCTAAACTTACCGATATCTTTAACAGATCCTATGGTCAATAATTACACTAACTGTACCACCCAAACATACAGAAATCTACAACTTTACTCCAGCCAAATCTTGCAAGGTTCAATGCCTAGGTTCTGTGCTACTCCCTTCGATAATCAAGTGTTTAGAAAATAATGCCTAGTCGAAAACCTACAAAAGTAAAAGCGGGGGAAATATTGTTACGTTTAGGCCACTCCTTAGATTGAAAATAAACGAAAGAAAATTGAAAATTATGAATTCAAAAGTTATTGATATTACCTTTCTCTTGTTTTGCTCCCATTTCATAATTTCAAGAAGCATACTCTCACCATATTCATCCAAATCCTGCATATATATTTTTGACAACAATATTAAAAGTGCTGCAATAAAAAATGCTCAATAATGTTCAACTAATATAACTTAGTTTAGACATCCTTACCTCGTAACAAGTCTCATCTATCCATGATGCTTGAAAACGCAAGTTTTCAAGCCACTTCAGCAGATAGACTCCGCAAGCATACCTATGAAAGTTGTTAAACATTTAAATATGGTTTGTATCCATCAAATATATTAAGATGAGTAATATAATTTAAGCATAATTTAAGTACGTAAGGTACCCATTCTTTTGTTGAGGCACATTCACAATCTCCCACTCAAAAGTTTTTATCTGCAACAGTCTTTTGTAACCCGGACGGTCTCTTGCGATGATCTCCAAAGCAGGCAATAGCTATACAAAAACATTCAGATTATATAATCGACTCGAACAAAGTTTTGGTAACAGGGAATGTGACACAAGAAGAAGTTGTTGTGACAGTTATCCATAAAATAAACGTAATAATGACATATTTCTCGCTGCTGAGATAAGCGATTTAAAAAAATATCAGGTCAATCCAACACACGAGCACATGATCATTCAGCGAGTTAGGCATAAAATCATACCGTATCAACCAAAAATGTACGTCTTGCATCAGGGCGCCGTGGCAATCTGGAGTCAAGTATGAAATTTTTCCTTTTATGAAAGTCCGAAACACAAGCAAACCAATGTTCTTTGTTCACGCAGAAAGGAAAGAACGCCTGAAATATTTACAAAACATGCGGAAATGAAATTGATACAATAAAAACCGTCATGATACACAATCAGTGATAATTATTTATTTACCAGTTGGGCTTTGGCTAAATTTTGGGGCAAATAGTCAAGCTTAATGTATTGGCTTCGAAAACCGTCTTTAGGAACAACATCCTGAAAGGTGCGAGCGAGCCTTTGTCAAAAATCTTGGTAATTCCAAGAACAATCATTAGTAGTTACTAAGGAATATGAATACATACCTTCATTATTGTCGGAAAGTACACAACACCTGGTTTTTCGAGTGTTGTACGAAGACCAACAAGATCAATAACCATATCCATCACCCAACTCCCTCGTAGCAAAGTCTGCATTGCTTCTTGGGTAACTTCCAACCATTCCGTTGCAACAACAACATCACTAATAACGCAAATAATTGTAATTAGATCCACTCAAAACATATAAATGCAAAAAAAATAATTATATTTTAAAAAATGCTTTATGGTCAATTATAACTTACTTCTTATTCGCCACATTTGTCTTAATAAAATTCATCAACTGTGCATCTGTATAGCATAACTCTTTTCGTGCATCCGTATAGCATAACTCTTGTCGCACCTGATTACTGCGGAAAATCAAAGGTTCTTAAAATTTGATTGCAAGATATAAGTTGTATAAGACAAAAATGTAGAATTTTTATTTACCGAATCTCACAGCCACTGCCACTGTTGTAAGCCTTTGCATCAGACATCACTTGAACTTTCAAAGAGTTGTTAGCCCAAGTCAAAATTTGATTGCAAACCCTCACAATATAACGTTTCACAGCATATCTCTGAAAAATAACAAAAAAAAGTGAAGTTAGAATCAGAGCCTACATATTTCATGCATATACAGGGCTAATTCATGAAACTACAGAGCTAGTTCATGCATATACAGGGCTAATTCATGAAACTACAGAGCTAGTTCATGCATATACAGGGCTAATTCATGAAACTACACAGCTAGTTCATGCATATACAGGCTAATTCATGAAACTACAAAGCTAGTTCATGCATATACATCCATGAAACTACAAAGCTAGTTCATGCATATACATCCATGAAACTGCACAAATAAGACAAGTAGCAGAAAATGAAAAAAACGGATGACCTTCCTAATAAACATTCATCTGAATTGATCTAAATATTACGCATAAGCTAGATAAATAGAAACACTAACTTAAAATTAGACTTCAGTAATAGAGACTTACGTCCTTTAGCAGCTTTGAACTATAGCCTAACTTAGTCCCGTTGTACGTCTCCATATGACGCATAAGGTAGATTCCAGTATCACGCACAACATCAAAGGTTGAATTCGGAACATACAGTTTGGCTATTAAATACCATGCAGCGTTCAGCTTTGGAATCTTGTTACTAAGCTTTGAAATCAACAATTTCGTCTGATAAGCGAAAGACAATGCCATGTAAATAATTTATTTTAAAAGTAGACCTAAATCAGCCATTTAACAAGCTTATTGTGAAAGCGTATGAAGACATACCACATCTTTAACATGGACTGAATAATCAGTTTGCTTCGGATCCATTGGGTGTATAACTTCGTACAAGCCATTCTCAACATGGAAACAAAAAAGAAGTGGCGTGGGTGCCACAACAGGAGTAAAAACCTGCAATATAATAAAAATAAAAAGGCTAAGAACTATTTATATTATTAATTAGCAAACATTTTACAAAAATTTAAATCTTCAAGGAATTACCAACTTCACTTCTTCAAAGTTGACGTCCAATGAGTTAATCTGTAGATTAAATTAGGTGATGTATTAGAGAATACAAAAGCTACAATTTGATAACTGACGCTGTAACAAAATTAAATAAAAAACCTACATCAGTGTCTTCGGTGAAAAATAGACGACAACGGGATGTACGAGATCTTAATCTGTTTTGGTCATTCAGATAATCACACCACAAACTGATGACATTGCTGTGAACTTTACTACCAAGTAACAAGGTCTTTAAATCACGTCGTGTAAGACTCTTGCCCGTATGGCTGAACAGAACCTCGCTAAACATGTATAAAAAAGGAAACATTAGTGTTATAAATAGAAAATATAATACATTTATCGAATACAATGAAAAATGAAGAGATGTAGTAGACTAATACATACCCTTCGTCTAAGTCACATGCAAATGCATAGTCTCCAATCTCTTTCTCAGACTGACTCAAGTCACGCAACACATCCACGTTTCGTATGAAGAAAGGTGAACGGTAAACATCAGCTACCTCAACATTCCTCTTTGACAGCACCCTCTTAGGTTGCCGGGTCTCCATGGCATGTTTTGAGGGGGCAATTGGGGACACTTGTACAAGGGGAGAAGAAGGCATAATTGGCGATTGATCCAATGACAGTTGAGACGAGATAACTATTGGTGATGGTTGGGACGGGATAATTATTGGCGATGGTTGGGACGGGATAACTATTGGCGATACAGGGCACTGAACTACTACAGGGGATGAAATGAAAGGTGTAGCTGACGTGCTTGCATGGGGAACGCCCGCATGAGGAGCCTTAAAATAATGAAACTTCAGTGAGTCACGGAACTCTTGAGATGTGTATGGCGCGTCATCACCAGTAAAAAGACTAAAAGAGGGTCCTTCCATAAGATCTTTGTCCATATTTTCTTTGCCAAGATTATCACCACGCTCTTTAAACACCTTACCAACATGGTTGTAGGCATTATTAAGAACACTTTCTAGTTCAGCTAAGACAGAGGGATTATCAAGAAAATCATCATCCCCATATACCTCATCCTTCTTCTTCTCCTCCTCCGTTTCAGGTTCAACTTTATCTTCGTCTTGCTGAACTTTATCCTCCTCCATCCTCTGATCTACCTCCACTTTATCACCACTTGCAGAACCACCCACGCCAGCAGCACCCTCCCTATCCCCCTCCCTCTCAGATTCTCTACTCTGCTGAGACATGGAGAACCCTTCAAACAACGAATCAGCCAAAGATTGCATTTGGGAAACGGCGACTAAACTGGGAACCTTGGATTTAGCTTGCCGAATTGCCTTGGATAATGCATCATAACTGTCTGCAAAATGAACAGCAGACCCCGCTAAAATATTAACGCATTTTTTTTCTCTTCAAGTGGACAACCTTCTTCATTACCGTCAACCTTATCTTTTGTTGCATTATCAGGCCGGTGTTTCTCCTCCGTTTCATGGACAGTTTCAGAATGATAAACAAATCTGTCTACTACGCGCCCCTTTCCAAAACCCTTCCCCTCGTGTTTCTCCAACTTCACCCTCTCTCTGATATTTTTGTCAGACCAATTAGCCAACAAAGGAAAAGATCGAGATACCGTTCGGGACTTAAAAACTACTCTATCCAAGTAAATAAAGGTAAAAATCAGAATAGGTCCCTTAAAGTACGTATTAGGATCACTAACCACTGCCTCTTTCCATGAAATAACATTGTCCATCATTTGATCCCTTGCAAATTTGCACCAATTGAAATTAGGAACATCGGAGAGATCACCCAAGCAACTTAATATGCGAGTGCTAGGAGCATCACCAATCACACCCATCAACAGAGTTGAAACGATATACAAAAGAAAGTTTCTCTTGAAATCGTCTCCACCATCCCGCTGCTCCATCATCTTCTCTAGTACAAGCTTTTTGGTAATATTTGAGGTGCGAAACTGCCCTTTAAATCTCTTCACAGCCTCTAAATAAGCCTCCTCTTTGGAGTACCTCCCAACTTGAACGATGTCTAATGGACCCATCGGAATTCCAGTTGCCAAGTAGACATCCTCATCTGTTATATCTAATTTCCCATTCATCAACGAACAATCAAAAGGATTGAATGACTCTACAATCCATCGTGCTAAATGACCATTGATTTCTTCTGTTTGAAGCTTGAGCAAACCCCCAAAACCCATGCTCTGAATGGCTTCAATTTGCTTCTCAGATGGGTTCAACTTGATCAGATTAGTTATCATTGAAGGACTCATCCTCGTAAGTAGAGTCTTATAGTCATTATTACGTTTCCTTCTTTTCGTAGCTTTGTTCGCACTTGAGGTTCCTTCACCTTCGTCATTAGGCTTCCTTTTTTTGTTAGGTTGCTTCTTACTTGCACTTGCCTCTTCGCCTTTATCATTAGGCTTCTTACGAGGACTCCTTCGACATTGCACAACTTCTTCTGCTGTAGGAGTTTCCTTTTCCATATTACCTGTAAAATTTAAGAACAGCTATTAGCTTCATTATTAATAACATAATGTTTCAAATTGATGAAAATGTATAACCTAGATGGTCTAATCATTCACGAATTGTATGCAGGTATGAGAGTGTTTAATGCACATATATTGTTGTTTCATGCATGTATACGGTCGTTTAATGCACATATGTTGGTTTTTGATGCATAAAAGAGGCTAGATGCCTATTGCCATCATTTACTATTATTTTTGAGCCAAACTATATCGAACAGGATTAAAACTAGGGGAGTGGTATCGTAAAATTAGAACGGGAAACGGTTGCACATATATTGCTTTTTTTGTTAGGTTGCTTCTTACTTGGACTTGCATCTTCGCCTTTATCATTAGGCTTCTTACGAGGACTCCTTCGACATTGCACAACTTTTTCGGCTGTAGGAGTTTCCTTTTCCATATTATCTGGTAACATTTAAGAACAGTTATTAGCTTCATAATTAATAACATAATGTTACAAATTGATGAAAATGTATAACCTAGGTGGTCTAATCATTCACAAATTGTATGCAGGTATGAGAATGTTTTATGCACATAAATTGCTTTTTCATGCATGTACACGCACTACAACAAAACCCTTGTTTTCTTGACGCTTTGACGTCGACGCTTGTCCAGAGTGTCGAGTTATTTCATGGGTAAAATGAATATAGCCCATTTAGAAAGTCAAAATTTTGAGGACCCGCTAAACATGCTTAACTTCCATTGCATAACTCTATCATTTTAGGCGGAATTTCGAAAAATTCTGAAAATTTTAAATGCAAATAAATTGCTAAAAAAGCCAAAGTTGAAACAAATAAATATCAAAATCTCAAATAAAACCCTACCAAATTTATGGATCACATCTTCACCAAGAGATGAAAACGCCATATCCTCGCTGCCTTGTAGTTCCATCTCTCTATTTCCTTTATTCTTTGAAACTTTGACTGTTAAAGTGGTTCGACGTCTCTACCATCAATTCCATCACCTTCCCTAATCTCATTGTAAGTTGTCGTTTCTTATTTTCATTAATTTATCAGTTCAATTTTGAAACAAATTAAATTAGGGTTATTGCTTAGGATATTTCAGATTCAAATTGAAGTTGTTAACGATGAATTTCGGTTTCAATTATGTTCTCATTCAATTCTAATTTATTTTCTCCACCAATTAGGATTTTCTTAATTTATTTAGGGTCTAACTCCTTTAAACATTTTTAATACGAGTAATAGGCAATTGTTGTTAGTTTCCTATGTATAATTCTTTTCAGTTTTATAACTTGTTATAACAAAAAGTATATCAATATGGTCATAAGATGTTTGTGGATCAAATAACTAAAATAATCAATTTTTGGGTTAATTCCTCTTTTTGTCTACCTTCTTAGTATGGTTGGCTTATAACAATGTCCACCTTAAGTTTCTCGAGGTATTTACTTATTCCTTCTTGCCTTTTGTGTAGCTTTTATGTCAGTGGTTCGTATCTTATTTTAGGAATTCATGTATTAGAAATTTAGAACCGGATCTAAAATGTTTTTTTTTGTTTTTGAGTAATTGAATGGTAATACGACATTACATTTATGGGTTTAGTGTTCCCAGACATAGTAGGATATGATTAAAGAACACTGGGGTCAATAAATCTGTTTCCTAATAGAGGTGAGCCTTGATTTCTCCCTTCAATTTTTATATTTTTTGTTTTGATGGCGTTTGCCTTGTACTACTTTTCCGAATCACATAAACCGTTAGTACCACAAGATGTTGGTAATTGTTACTGACGGTGTATTATTGGTCTATTCATGTGTACACGTATAAAAATGGTTGATTCATTTAGCCTATATCCCTCTCTTCTTCTATTATCACTGATTATGTGATTTCTCTTATGACCCACTATTATGCATTTGTTAACTGATTTCATTCATACTTGATGATGAATAAGATGTAAGATTTTATTTTTTTAATCAAAAGTTGTAGGATTTAGGTGAAGCCAACAAACTATATTCTTGACTTTGGCATCAGCAAATATATTGTGCATTGTCTGCCCTTATAGATGATAAGATTATATCCCAACTCAGCCATTTTGGCTCTTAATATTCTTTAATCGTCCTCTAGGACAAACATTGTGTAAAAACCGAAGTTTATTTCTAAAGTTGTAAGTTTCATAAGAATGTTAATGATGCATCACCAGTAGTGTGTTCATAATTCATATGTTTAGTTACTGAGGTGGACAGAGGTGTGGAAGATTTACGAGCGACTTAGTTCCTTTTGAACAACTATCCATTTCAATATGGATGCAACACAACTAATTGTTTATGTTCACTGATCTTATACGTAGGATTAAATGATTAATTCCTTTTTATTTTATGATTTAAAAAGGATACCTCTAATATGTGAATGAATGCAAGGGTAAACTCTGTCCTAATAATAAAAAAAGGGTTTGGTCCTCTTCTAACCATGATATTGTATTACCTCCTTCTCCTTAATGTATGGTCTTGAATGTTTATATATTTCTTATTTGCAAAATACTAACAAGACCACTTATCCGGCAACTGGAGCTATATATAATATTATGTTCGTCTTGTTCTGTATCTACATGTCACAGTAAGGACGAGTACTGTTTTGAAGATGTGTAGTTGTGTATTCATTTTTCTTGTGTATAACAGTCATTTCAAGCATCGCTACAGATGAGATAAGAACTGGAGGTATATTTCTCTTTATTAATTTAGATATTATATCAGTATGCGATGGTGATTGAATACTACTTAGAGAACCAAATATAGATATCTAAGCCGATGTGTGGAGTAACGGCTACTTTGCAAATTATGAAAAAGAATTGAAATTAATGTGACTCCCGAAGCCGGTGGGTGTCGAGGATAGAGGCTTTCAGGTTTTGCTGCTTGAAGGTGCTAAGTCCGAGGTTGTGATTTGTGAAGGAGTTGCAAGAGTTATCATGTCTATTACAAAGTACCTTTTTTGAAATTTAAATGTCTATCAATTTATTAGTAGATAATAAGAGTAGTTAGTTTACATCTGTGCACTTCGATCAAAATAATGATGAGGCAATAAGATTAGTTTATTTACATCCGTGCACTTCAAAAGAAGGATTATAAGACTATAATGCTGTACTCATGCCTAGTTTTTCCTTAATTTACACCTGCCACTTTATAATGTTGTAGACATGTCTAGGTTTTGTTAGCTGAATATTTTAACCAACAAATTTGGATTGAAGTACACACTCCTACATATCATTTGCACTTGTTTTTAGTATTTTCAGACTTCTTCCTCTATCAATTAATACCATGAAGGTGTTGTTTAATCGTTGTTCTAACATTCTACTGTGCGTGTATGCTCTTACATCACATTGCTCCATTTCTTTTATTGTTACCAACTTTGATTGATTTTCACGTTTTAGGGTTCAATAAATTGGGGAACCTAGTATTGTTTCATTTTTTGTCAATAACAATTGGAATGATGCATGTGATTTTTTTTATTGTTTTTTTTCCTAAGTTTAAACAAAATATCGCAGTGCTGACCAACCTCTCGGCTGACCTGTTCCTGTGGACGATTATCTTCGTGTGGACGATTATCTGCTATATTAACGTGGAATTGACTTCAAATGCAGCTTTAGGTGATAAAGCTTTTGTTGGTGATTAATATATGGTTTCAAGTGAAGCATATTGACTCTATTTTTGAAAAAATATGCCAGAAGAAGGAAAGTTTTTGAAGTGCAGATAAGAGAGATAATACAAGAGCTTGAAGAATTGTAAACATAACTTGTTTCCGACCACATTATAGTTAAGTCATTAGTGTGTACTTTTCCTATGTTTTTTCCGAAGAGTGTAGGTTAATTGTATACTATACTGTAATCTTAATTTTGAACTCTTCTAATTATTCATCTACGTTGTATACTCGATCATCTATTTCTCTTATCAATAATAAAATTTGATAGAAAAACCTTCTATGGTTCTTAAATATGTAATTTTGTATCATTTAGCTTCTTTTTATTTGCTTGAATTTTATAGGACATATGAATGAAAGGGTGCCAAAAGAAACGACAGAAAAAAGTGTCGAGAGTTTAAAAGGTTCATGATGTAATAAAGCGTCAGCAATAAAGAGGCATTGACGCAAAATAGCGTCGACAAGGTTGACGCTAAAAAGCGTCAATAAATCCTGACGCCCCAAAAAACCACACTTTTAAAAGCGTCAAGAAATAAAATGTCGACGCTTTTAAGTGTCAAAAATAGCCTAAAAAAGCGTCGAGAAAGTAAGGGATTTGTAGTTGTGACGGTAGTTTAATGCACATATGTTGGTTTTTGATGCATGTAAGAGGCTAGACCGCTTCGCGGAAAGGGTTTAGGACGGGAAAGGGTTTAGGGTTGGATTAGGCAAGACCGCTTCACGGACCCGCCTAATCCAACCCTAAACCCTTTCCCTTATCCTTATTCGAACGGCCGCGAGACCTAAAGACACCCTAGAGGGGGAAGAGTGAACCCTTTTCCGAGGGGACGGGATTAAAACTAGGGAAATGACAACCTTTAAGTAGGACGGGAAAGGGTTTAGGGTTGGATTAGCCAGGACCGCTTCGCGAACCCGCCTAATCCAACCCTAAACCCTTTCCTTTATCCTTATTCGAACGGACGCGAGACCTAAAGACACCCTAGAGGGGGAAGAGTGAACCCTTTTCCGAGGGGACGGGATTAAAACTAGGGGAATGACAACCTTTAAGTAGGACGGGAAAGGGTTTAGGGTTGGATTAGGCAGGACCGCTTCGCGGACCCGCCTAATCCAACCCTAAACCCTTTCCCTTATCCTTATTCGAACGGAGCCGAGACCTAAAGACACCCAAGAAGGGGAAGAGTGAACCCTTTTCCGAGGGGACGGGATTAAAACTAGGGGAATGACAACCTTTAAGTAGGATGGGAAAGGGTTTAGGGTTGGATTAGGCAGGACCGCTTCGCGGACCCGCCTAATCCAACCCTAAACCCTTTCCCTTATCCTTATTCGAACGGACGCGAGACCTAAAGACACCCTACAGGGGGAAGAGTGAACCCTTTTCCGAGGGGACGGGATTAAAACTAGGGGAATGACAACCTTTAAGTAGGACGGGAAAGGGTTTAGGGTTGGATTAGGCAGGACCGCTTCGCGGATCCGCCTAATCCAACCCTAAACCCTTTCCCTTATCCTTATTCGAACGGCCGCGAGACCTAAAGACACCCTAGAGGGGGAAGAGTGAACCCTTTTCCGAGGGGACGAGATTAAAACTAGGGGAATGACAACCTTTAAGTAGGACGGGAAAGGGTTTAGGGTTGGATTAGGCAGGACCGCTTCGCGGACCCGCCTAATCCAACCCTAAACCCTTTCCTTTATCCTTATTCGAACGGCCGCGAGACCTAAAGACACCCTAGAGGGGGAAGAGTGAACCCTTTTCCGAGGGGACGGGATTAAAACTAGGGGAATGATAACGTTTAAGTAGGACGGGAAAGGGTTTAGGGTTGGATTAGGCAGGACCGCTTCGCGGACCCGACTAATCCAACCCTAAACCCTTTCCCTTATCCTTATTCGAACGGCCGCGAGACCTAAAGACACCCTAGAGGGGGAAGAGTGAACCCTTTTCCGAGGGGACGGGATTAAAACTAGGGGAATGATAACCTTAAAGTAGTGCTGGATTACACTAGAAGCCGCAATGTTACGTAGCATACTTGTACGCGATATCGTGGTTGTACATATTTTATGCATGTACACGATTATTTAATGTACATATAAAGTACTTCCATGCATATGCAAAAGATAAGATCAGTTGAGACAGCTTACTTGAATTAGATGCCTTGCCTATTAATTCTTCATCATCTTTTGGTTTGGTTGAATAAAAAGAATGCATTGAGACAGGTTTTTTAGCTGGTGGTTTTTTCTTTTGTGCGACATTTTTTCGTCCCATATCTATCTGTCAATACATATGGTTATACAAATATCATGTAGAAAGTAGGACAGAAATTGAGGCAAAAGGATTCTAACATTACTTCAAAGTACAAACCATTACATAAGTCTTAATTATACAAATTACAAACCATTATAATTATACATAATACAAAAGGTTGGCAAAAAGACAACTTTAAAACCGCATCAGACTAAAGCACCAAGCCAAGTACATTACATTTGCAAAATATAAACTTGGGCTATCTAGAGTTTACATAACCTAATCTAAGTTAAACTTCTACGAACTAGTAATTGTCTTGCAACTAGATATGCTGTATGGAATGTCCAGAGTGGCATATCGAGGAGCGCATCATTAATTTCTCGAACATTGACATCAGTAACCTCCCTAATATGTGCTCTTTGCAATGGATTTCGATATTGGTAAACATGCAATAGAAACCTAGCTGCCATATTCTGTGTCAGGTAACATTTACACCTTTGGGAAATTTTTCTAGAACCCCTACGAACTATCCGAACGCCATTAACATCATTAATTCGCAAGTTGGCTCTGTATGCCGCATCAACAAGAGGTGCGTCAACATGAAAAAGGAACAGTTGAGACCATTTTTTACAGACAGCGGCCATGTTTGCCTTGTCAAACTGACTATCAACTTTACTGAAAATTGTTTCCATGATATCTTGATCATCAAGAACACCACTTTGTGCTTGACTACGCCTACAATCGAACTGAACTTCATGACCTTCAAATGTCCAACTAACACTTGCTTTTTTTGCGGTTACATAATTATAAATGAACTGTTGTCTATCTTCATCCTCAAGATTAATTACCCACCCCAAGCAATGATTGTCCATATTAGACCTAGGTTGAAAGGGGCAAAGTTAGAAAACAATATACGTAGTTAGATAGGCTCCTAAAAAGCTACATCTTATCTAGAGAGTCATTGATTCCGTAAGTAGGAGTACCATATTGAGGAAGCAAAAAGAAGTAAAGCAACAAAATAAACAAATGGATTTAGAAACAAAGAATTAAGTCGAACGTAGAGGAATCAATTGTATTGAAAATGAATCAGCAATAATAGTCGTATAACACAAAATTAGGGTTAGGATTGCAAACAAAATAATCAGAAATTGATAAAATACTAAATTGAATATAGGAAAACATAATTAAACATACATGCAACAGTTGAAAACAACAAAAAACAAAAGCAACAAAAAACAAAAGAAATCAGAATGAATCGTCAATAATAGTCGTATAACACAAAATTAGGGTTAGGATTGTAAACAAAATAATCAGAAATCGGATGATAATATACTAAATTGAATATAGGAAAACTTGATTAAACATACATGCAACAGTTGAAAACAACAAAAACAAAAGAAATCAGATTTAATAACGCATTTCTAAAGCAGAAATTGAACTAATTTGAAGCACAACAAACGTAAAAATTGAGTAATAGCAAAGAAATAGTAGAAAATAAGGAATTACCTAAACTTAAACGAGAAAACTATTGAAATTAGCGGAGTAATATGCTCAAAATTACAGCAATGGCGGTTGATCGTTGCAGGTAAAAGACATGATGAACTTGAGAAGAAGAAGATGATCGAAGAGAGAAAGTCTTGAAATTGGTGGAGTGAAGAAGAACGAACGAAGAAGAGAAGAAACTTAAATAACAACAATGGCGGATGAAGATACGAAGAAGAAGTTGTTTGAAGAGAAACCGAGAGTGACAGTGAGAATGAGAGTGAGGAGAGAGAGAGAGAGGGGAAGTTAGAATAGAAAAAAATTTGATTGTGACGGTTGAAGGGGGAAGAGTAAAGAGTGAATAAATGTGAGTTTAACTGACTAATCTTGAGCGTTAATATTATAGATGAAGGGTGTGAGTGGTTTGACAGTTCTCATTATCATGGAGGTTATCATGGGATCCCAAATTACATAATATATAATATATATATAATATATATACTTATATATCTATAATATATATATAGAATTAGGATCATGTGAGTCCACCCTATCTTTTTGAGTCCGTGAGTCCAGGATACAATATCACAAGTTATACTAAACAGTATCACGGGTTATACTATGCAATATCACACCACTGAACATAAATTTCGCCCACTATTACTAACTTTTTTCGCATACTTTTTTCACACCAATTGATTCCGGTATCGAAGCTCCAACAAACACCATCATTCTCTCGCCCTTGCATGCCGGAAAGTCATTATTATCGGCGTTTCACCAGAGTTTATTGTATATAGCTTCTTTTATCCTAATTCTTCTCTACTTAGAATCTTTGCCTCCGGCATTCTTCTTCATAACCAACGACGAGACCCCTAATTTAGTAATAAAATTTAAATTTTTTATTGTGATGGGTGGTGGTGTGAGCTCCGAGTAGGAGTAATGTATATGGGTGGAGGAATATGGAGATTGGAAATAAAACATTGGATAAATAATGGGTGATGGCAATGGTGGATAAATGTTTGTTTGTGTCATCTATATGCTTGGATTGTCATCGGTGTTGGTGGGTGGGTAGTGGTCGTCAACGGCGAGTAGTATGACATAAAATATTTTTAACCCTTTTGTGCTATTTTTTTTCGTGATATTGTTTGGTATAACCAGTGATATTGTTTTGTATATTCTGTGATATTGTATAGCTGGACTCACGGACTCAAATATTTAGATGGACTCACCGGATCCCACCTCTATATATATATATATAGATCTAAATATAGATATATAATATATATAGAATCTGAGATCTAATATATATACCCCTTATAATGAAATAATAACACAAATCTGTCTCCCTTACTTTCTCTCTACCTTCTCTCTACAATCTCTCATTCTTTATTTCACAACACCAACATATTATTTAATACTACATGCCCATGGTTGGTACTACTGTACTAGGGTTTTGAAATTTCAATGACGACAAAGCCCGACAATCATTGATTATATTAGATCATCTTCCGTTAATGAAATAAAGGGTCGTCTATTTGGTGAACACAAATTCTCATTGAAGACGAGCACTATCCGTCACAAACTGAAAACGAATATTTCCCCTCTCACAATACACAAGTTACGTCACCAACCCTTCAATGTAGGGAATCAAAACATGCTAGTTAAGTCACCATTTCCATTATATTACTACCGTCGTCTTTAATGTGGTACGGTGCATAACTGTAAGACTTGAGTACAGGCACGACACTTCTCATACTAAGAAGGCTTCGGCAGGCGATATAGAATGAAATATGAGTGGAGTTGTGGACGTGGAAGTCTACGGGCTATGGCGAAAAAGCTAGGCGATACACAAATACAGTGAAGTTGACAGAGAAGACGGTGACTAAAAATCTATAATGTACTGCGAGATAGTCTACTTTACACACTAACTTGGATGGATTTATTAGCTTTGCTATTTTGTGGCTTGTTCTCTGCTTTGTACAGATTCTAAGCATTTATGCCTTAATAAACTTCACACAAAAAAAATAATAGAAGGATACAATAATAAAAAAAAAAAAAAGGGGGGGGGGGGGGGGGGGGGGGGGGGAGGGATGTCTACTAATCAATCCAAATTACAACATTATTGATCCAAAGGTCCTCATATAAGCCCACAGAGACGAGGCCGAGAACAGAACTGCCTGCCATTAGCTTTGACTAACGCCATAACACCAGCCGTTACGCCTGCCCAGAGAACCGATGAGACATACTGATGTGCATTCCGTCCAACTAAGACATTGAAAGGGACGGAATCAGGGTTTGCAATTGGGTTTTGAGCATACTTTGGTATACAAGGTGGATTGTTTTCATACCTTGGTTTAGAGAGAAAGATGTCAGTGTCAAGCCTCCGATTATCAATGCGGAAGCCGCTGGAAGAT
>JAIUZE010002223.1:0-36791 GCA_022085475.1 Heliosperma pusillum
ATCACATAAGTATCCCTTACATCCTTGTCGTAATAATTTAAGGGCTTTTAAAAAGGATATAATCCTATTGTTCCAGTTGGTTTTGTGGCTCTGAAATAGTATCTCATTCCCATTCGGTTTTGTAATAGTTAATGATTTCTCATGACAATTTACTATTACATGGTTCTTACTAAGCCAATCCATTCCTAATACAACATCAAAATCTTGTAGATCAAACTGGACTAGATCGGCTAGGAAACAATTTGCTTCTATGGTCAAAACACAGTCTTTATACCAAATAGGGCATGAAATGTTCTCTCCGGTAGGTAATCCAACTGAAAGTGTTAACTTGTTATTCTGAGGTGACAGTTTCAACTTTTCACTTAAAGATCGAGATATAAATGAATTGGATGCCCCAGTATCAAATAAAACATTAATGGGATTAGAGTTAAGAAAAATGTTACCCGTAACCACGTCTTCTGAAGTCTCCATTTCCTGGGAGTTCATCACAAACACACGCCCCCGAGTCGGTCCTTGTGTTTTAGGCTGAGGTGCCGATATTTTTGTAGCAGGAGTAGAGTTAGGCGTATGGGTACTTCTCGAAACAGTCGAACGAGTCATTGGACAATTATTTTTCATATGGTTTGGACTTCCGCACATATAACATCGCGACCTAAAAAATCTACATTGGGAGGTCGGATGATTAGTACGACCACACATTGAGCACGGTGGGGTTAGGTTCCTTTCATGTGACGGGTTAAAAGGGTTCTTCCCAAATCCTAAGTTGGGTTGTTTATACGAGTTTCCCCCGGTAATATTATTTCTTTCAAACTTCCTTTTAATTCCAGATGGTGTATCATTTCTCTCTTTCATTATCCTTTCCGCATTAGTAGCTTTATCATACATTTCTTGATAATTCAAACAAGTATGTGTAGACAATCGATCTCGAAGATTCCAATTAAGCCCTCTTTCAAAACGGTTCATTCTTAATTCTTCTGTTACCACCATATGTTGAGCAAATCGAGATAATTCCATGAATTTTGAGGCATACAAGGTAACAGACATTGATCCTTGTTCCAAGTTGTTAAATTCTTCCTCTTTCTGTCTCCTAAGTGAGGGAGGGTAAAACTTTGATCGCATGAGCTCCTTAAACTGAATCCATCCAAATCCGTGTTCCTCTCTTCTGTCCTTAACAGTTTCCCACCATAAATCTGCTTGCCCTTCCAAGTAATAGATAGCAAAACCTACCCTCCATTTTTCAGGGCACTGTATAGCATCAAAAAGTTTATCCAGTCCTCTTACCCATTTTTCAAACTCTACAGGGTCTGGTTTTCCATCGTAGGGCTTTGGGTTATAACTTGCCATTTTCTTAAAATATTTAACACTTTCTTCTTGATTATTAGGAAGATTATTCCTCAATGCTTCGGCCATCATTTCAGCGAAGTTTCTTGCATCAGATTGATTATTAGGAGCAGGTTGGTTAACATCGATGTTATTAGGAAAAGACATCCTATAAAAATAAAATACACATGGATTAGAAACTTAATGCGATTTTATTTATTAACAGGCGCACTATATTTACATACACTACATATATGTATATATTACACCCAAACATATAAAACAGTCTAATTTTACATACATCCGCAAACTACTAGAACAACCCTAGATAGATTACAAGTCTCAAAATTGGGTGTCTAGCTACCATAATATGTACATACAACCATAGTTAACTTATATTAGTCTTAGCCTAATACATATGCCATTTTCTATTTCACTGCGTGTAACGAGGGATAATAAAGCCACTAGGATACCCCCCCTTCATGTCTAGGTGTTGGATTACGGCTTGGTTGGAGTGTCATTTCCGTCCCCATATATTATGGTACTAGTAGCACTGTCCTCCATATTCCCGTCACTAGAAACATTATCGTCCTCAGCAGGTGAGTTGTTATTCGGGTGGTTGTTCTCCGGATTATTTTCACCATCGACTTCGTCATCAGGAATATACACCACATGGTCTCTTTCAAAAGTGAAAAGTTCCCACGCTATGTCCTCGAAGGTTGGGATCCACCGATCATAAAATGCACCTCTGTGAAGATACTTGGAATGATTGGGAACCCCATTTACTAACAAATCATAATACCGTTCCTTAAAGGTTCTCCACGGTACTATGTCAGGCAAGGTTTTGATCAGGGCATGAGCTAAGAACGGTTCAGTCATACGGTATGCTGGAAACAAGACATTATGATTCCTCAAAGCATTTCTGAGACGATCTATATGTTCCACGACCTTTTCATCCGGATTCATTACCAAATCGTACGGGTGAGGTACTGCCATTATATCTAAAACAAAAAAGACATTAACCACATTAGTAATCTTATACTCATAAGTTAATAATGGATATTAATGACCTAAGAAAATTTTTAAAAAATAAATAATAAAAAAATATATCTCATAGCAATACTATGATTATTAATACCCTCCTAACAATTTACCCCTCTCTCATTCATTTTTTTTCTACTAATTTTTTTTATAACCGAGCTCTGATACCATTTTATAACGCCCCGAAATATAATATAAAGTAAATAAAGAGAAAAATATGTATATAACAAACTATACGTTTTTATTTAATATAAAAACTTGAAAACAAATTTATTACAAGGCGTCACCGCCGTATTTCCAGTACTGGAAATACAAGGCTATAACATTTTCTTAGTAACCTTTATATTACGTATTATTTATTCTCTATATATTAATTTCTATAGTGAAACTCACTCCCGCGGTTCCCCAGCATAGAAACCTGAAAAAAAATAAACAATAATAACAAAATCAGTCAACACTGACTGAATATGATTTCAGTTACCTTCAGCGGTCCTAAATAAATACTTCTTATATATTTATTACCAGTATTAGTTAACTATAATTTGGAATACCCCTGTCATTTTATCATAACATTTAAAATATGGACTACCGGTCTACCATTACTGAAGTGAGACACATTACGGAGTAAGACTCCCCTGGGCTAAGCCCTCCTCCATGTACACAGGACCATATAATTATTTATGTAACCCCTGACACTTTCACCAGTAATAATTAGAACCGCAGTTCTCATATCATGGAGCCGTACTCCCTTCCATGTACACAGGTTAAATTTGTAATGTCACCCCCATCCCGTAATCGTATCCCGAATGCTACAATTGGCCAAATGTACATTATATGAAAAACGGGCATATCAACACTATAATATAATGGACATTAAGATAGCATATGAGCAGTAAAATAACAATAATATGAAACCTACATTGGTTGTTTTTAATTACAATTACTTATAATGTCATCGGAAATTATTAATTTCTACGCTAAAGGGGTCCCGAAACCATATTAGCATTATAACGGCTCTACTACAAAACTTACGGATAAAATAATATAAACAATTTTTTTATACTATTCTCTTATTTTATTTATGTATAAGACGGTAACCAAATAGTTATAACGACAAAGGGTCCCGAAGTCATACCTTTTTTAATTAACTAGGTAATTATAGGGGTGTAATTATTAAGAAGGGTATACTGTTATTAGTGACTTGGTCTCAATTGTTTTTAAGATGTAAAAATATTGTGATGGATCAAGGCTATTTATAGCCTACAATTGTCGGCTAAAATTTTCCTAATGGGTGAGAATTCATAGGTGTAGTTCTTACCTTTAGTAATCTTAGTGGGTAAGTATTATGCCACGTACATGTACTTGCCCAACTTTTATTCTTCTTGTTTTATTTTACTATCATCCTTCTTGTTTTATTTATTATTATTATTTCATTTATTTATTTCTTTTACACATAGTAGGATATACCATTAGACGATGATGTGACGGTTTTATACCGTCTTTACCAACCCAATTCTTAGCTACTTTAGCCTTGATATATGTTATTTATAGTTATTTTAGCTCATTAATGCATTTTGGTAGTAGTAGCATTGTTTGGACGTGTTTCTACGCAATTTGGGTTTAATGTGTAGGTGTCATGTTCGAGAATCTCATTCCGAGTTTGGGAAGTGACTTGGACATTTTTACACTTATTCCTTGGACTAAATTCATGCCAAATAATGGGTTAATAAGAGTTAAAAGCTTGTGTATTAAAGACAAGTCAAGGCCCAAAACTCAAAGTCAAAGCGAGTAAGCAAGGAAGAAGAGGAAGCGTCAAAGGAAAAAATGGTAGCGTCGTGTCGCAGCTAGCCGCGTGTCGCAGCAACTCTGGCAGACTATTTAGCCTCGTGTCGCAGCTAGCCGCGTGTCGCAGCAACTCTGGCAGACTAGCTAGCCTCCTGGAGAGGCTCAGCATTGGATTCCGAATTCTTCTTTAATTCGGCAATTATGCTCACACTTTATGAGGTTTTATGAGGCTTTAATATGATTTATTAAGATGCTCTTTGAAGACCTATAAAAGGACATGATTGTTGATCACTTTACACATATCTTCTTCCATCTTTTAATCATCATATTACATAGAAAATACTTTAAATTTCTAGTTTGTTTTAGTTATTTTGTATGGAAGGCTAAGTTCTACATCTTGGAACAAGTTTTTGAAGCCAAGCTAGTTTGAATTGTAAGACTCTTATTCTATTTCTATTTCATTATTAGAGTATCAAATTTAGTTTGCTTTATTGTTGGTTTGTTAATTATGCACCTAGAATGATCAACTAGTTGTCATTAGTTAATTAACCATTGCTAGATTAGATGAATGAATCTTTTGTTTGTTTATCTATTCCATTGTAGCAATTATAATTCATCAATTCGTATGCTTTTCATCATCGTTGAGTTATAAAGGACTAAATTTGTATGAATTAAAGTGAAGCAACGCTTGTTTTCTTCATTCGTTTATCTTTGCTAAATTCCATCGCTTTAATCTACAATCTCGATACAATTGAGTGCTTGACTAAATTGACGATATTGTAAGGACTATTTGTTTACGCTTGTAACTAATAATTATTCATAAGTGGAATTAGAAGTCAACAACTTCATAGCAAAGTATTCAATATTGAAATAGATTGGAAGAGTCAATGATCAATTCATAACTTATTGGTGGAAATTACTTGGTCCAAGAATCATTCTCATATTTGTTCTACTTTTTCAATTATTTATATTGTCTTTATATTTCATTTCATTTTTGTTTTAGTAGACTTAGAACATCAACATATCAAAACCCCCATTTAGTTACTTGCTTTTACACACATTTAATAAACAAAACACCTTCCTTGTGGGATCGACCCCTACTTACCCTTGCTATTGTTAGAGTTAGTAGTGGATAAAAATACTAATTTGGAGACTCACGACAAGTCTAGCAGACGACGATGAGTCGTTTAATTATTTCTATGAGAAGTTATATGGAGATTATGCTGGGAATAATTATTATTTGAACTACGGTCACACTATGGATTCATGTAGGCTTGATCTAGACAAACTCCTGCAAGGAGGATGGTGGAGCGCACGAGTTGCAGATCTGAGTACGGAAGCGAATTAAACAAAGAACGTTATTGGAGCAAAGGGCCGAACTCGTGTCTTGCTCGCTATGTTGAGGGACGAGTTTGAGTTTGCAAGGGATATTTGACTAAAGTCCACCGAGTCCTTAAATCGACGGGTGTTTAAAATAAAGACGCTGATCTTTATTATAAACGAGATTTGAAAGAATCGTTCAAATCTTAGATTTGGGGTCAAAATTGATCGATTTTTAGAATTTTAAATAAAGCTTGGATGAAAATTATGTAATACAAGACATGTTATTAAAGTAACATCATCATACACCAAGGTGTCTTGCAAGACCCCCTTAGTACATGAGAGTATTATCATCTCGGTTGCCCGAGGGAGTACATATCAATTCAAGCGATAAAGGAAACAATGTTTATCTAGTTAATGTTTAAATATCCAATACATGTTCCCAAAACAGACGGCATACCGTCTGACCAATAATCCAAACTCAACAATGTTAAATTAATAGAAACTAATCAATGTTTAGGACTCCAGCTACTAGGCGGAAGCTAAGTGTAATATCCCGTAAAATAAAAATATATATTTTACATTAAGAGGTGGGAATAATAATACAAATCGTATTATAATGATTAATCCGTACTTAATTAAGAATATTAACATGATAGATAAACTTATTGCCTAACTAGCTACCTATTACATTTACTTAGTACTTAAGTTTAGAAAGGTGGCAAAGGGATTAGCACCAATGTACTCATGTATATCTTGTAGAAATTAGAAGCAGGAGGAAGTGCCACGTACAATTATCAAAAGGATTATTACAAGTAGAGACAGAGCTCGACATTTCGGCTATAAATAGTGACTTAGATCACCATGTATTACACACAAAATTAAGAAATAAAGTGGGAAAAGAAAGTGAGAAAGCCACATAAGTACATAACATACTAATAAATCCCTTACTACAGCTAGTTACTACTCATTATCAGTGAGGTATGATTTCGGGACCCTTTATCGTTATAATTATTTAGTTACCGTCTTATACATAAATAAAATAAGAGGATAGTATAAGTACTTGTTTATATTATTTTATTCGTAAGTTTTGTAGTAGAACCGTTATAATGCTTGTATGATTTCGGGACCGTTCGTCGATATAAAGTAATATTTAACTTAAAATAAGACGATGTTAGAAATAATAGGTTATATTATATTTATCGTAAATTTCATCTTATGATCGTTATATTTTGTCTATCTTATATTTATGTCCTATATGCTATAATGTTTGCCATGCTGGTACTGTTTTATAATGCATAATTGGCCAATTGTAGCATTCGGGATACGATTATTGGATAGAGATGACATTATTTTGTAACCCGTGTACACGGAAGGGGGCGCGGCTCCATGTGAACTACGGTTCTGTTATCCGGCAATAGCCGAGGTGGGTCTTAGACCTGAGGTTCTTATCCAGTGTACATGGAGGTGGGTCTTAGACCTGAGGGAGTGTGTATCTCCGTAATGTCTCTCTTGTTCGGTAATGGTAGACCGACACTAATGTGATATGAATATGTGTTCTTATGAAAATAAGAAATGATACAATAATTGGAAACCTGACTCGTTGGCAGGAAATACTGTATGATGGTAAGCTATTATACTCGGGTAATTTATTGTACTCGCTGACGTGATATTAATGAGGAATAAGGAAAAATGAATAATGAAAATGACATAAGGCTGGTGGAGGCAACCGGAGTCATACTCAGCCTGTGATTGGTTGATCCCGTTATTTTTATATATTTTTCAGGTACAAGTATCAGGGGGGTCAAGAGTGATAAACTCCATATAGAAGACGAAACTTATAAGATGTTTAATTAAATAAATAGAGTTTGTAGTTTTAGTTTTATAAGTGTATTTATTTTATTGTATAAGCCTTGTATTTTCCGGAGGGAAAATACGGCGATGACGCCCTGTAATTCCGCTGCTGTTTATTATTGATATAAAGAGCTATTTTGAGCTACCTGTCTGTTTTTCGGGGCGTTACAGATTGGTATCAGAGCAACCCTGCAACAGCGTATTGAGCCTTCGGCCATGCGTTTAGCGGGGAAAAGATTTTAGGGCTATAATATATAAAATAAAAATATGAATTTATTGAGAGTTGGGTAGATTAGATATGATAGGGCTTTAGTTCTATACTAGAAGTTATATTATATATGCCCTGTCCTTACACTGAAGCATATTATGTGTATGATCTTTTGAATTTTGATAAGTGCATATGGAAATGTTGGTAAGTAAAGTAAGTTATGTTAGTGTAAATATAGATTCTTTAAAGAAGGCCAAGCTGATGTGAATATGAAAATAAGTTAACGATGAAATTATGCGGCAACATGCAGGAAAGTGTCAAACGTAACTGGAAAAAAAAAAAAAAAGTTAATCCATTCATAGACCGATAAATTATTTCTTATGTACTAGCAACACAAAGTAATATGTTAGTAGTGTGGAGTTGTACAAATGCCTTAAAATTCATATAACTATACTAGGAGTGTACGAACACATTTGTTTTACTTAGGATCTTAGTAAAGTTTTGGGATGAAACTATTTTAGGAAGGGAAGAATGTAATATGTACATACATATGAATTAACAAGAATTGTTTATAATGCTAGAGCTGGTTGATATTTATTTGAGGTTAGATACAACAAGGGTTATGTTTTTTTTCACATGATAATTTTGTGTAGACTAGTTAATATATGGTTAAGATGACATTGTGATGGTTTTGGATTTACGTACATTAGGACCAAATAAAATCAATAAGTTGGCCGTAAAAAAATTAAAGAAAATAATAATGATCCATCTATAATATTCACATAGAATCATATATTTGTATTAGTAAGATAATGATTGGGCAAGTATATATTTCAAGAGGTGACAGGTATGGAGGAGTGAGACCTTGAGAGTTGAGACTGGCGAGTGGGAAAAGAGGGCCGTTGTGACAGAGTTACCTGCACCATGTCGGAAATGAAAGGAGACTAACAAGAGTAAAGAGTGTGTTGTGTTAGCATCATCGGATGATGAATTACCATGAAGCAGAGACCCCGTGAGGATAAGGACACATCAGAACGGGTGTAGTCATTGGTTGTCTGGGGTAGTATATTTAATTGTATGTGAAACTGTTAAGGTTGGATGGATGGAAAGTATAAGTAACTCTGGCTAGTGTAATTATGTAAAACTGGTTAATAAGAAAAATTTGTACGGGCAAGTGACAAGTTCATGTAATCAAACCTAAACATTAACTTATGTTAATAATAATTTATCAAATTTAAATCTAGAAAATCATTAAAATAAACATACATTTATAATTGGAAAGAAGAAGTAATTTAAATATAGGTTAGAATAAATTTTATGATCATCGTCATATGTATTTAATAGAAGAAGAAAATTTGATATTCTTGACAGTGGGATGATGAATGAAATGTTTAATCATGTTAGTTATAAATATTGGTATGTATAGCTTAGTATTGTGATCAGATAACTAAGCTGTAATGAGTAATGTTACACCGGATACTACAGTAAGGACAAAAGGGTATGAATTGTATAGTTGTAGGAATCAAATGATAACTAGAATTAGAACTATTTTGGGAAGCTTGTAAAAGTAAGAAGTTGCATTATTGGAAAAAAAATATTAGTGATTTAATTTAATTAAATGGAAAATAAACTAATATATTTGCATTATATTTAAATAAATAGAATTTGAAATTAATTTACTGTAAGAAGGAGATATTGGCACTTGTTAATCACAAAAAAAAAAAAGAGGAATAATTAGATTGTGAATCATAATAATAATAAAAAAAGTCAGAATGTAATTATTAACTCAACAAATATTTAATGTGATAAATTGTTGAAAGAAAAATTCTCATAGACAAAAGTTAGATCTGTTAGATAGCTACGTTGAAAATACTCATTAAATTAGTAGTTATATTGAAATATTATTTAGCGGCAATTTAAGAGATGTCAAATTCGACTTTATGTGAAATGGTAAAGATTCGACAAAGCTTTTATACTAAGAATCTTCATTTTTATTAAGTATATTGTATCTGCTAAATTAAACCTTGGTATGACCGAAGAAGTCGTATGTAAATGGGTTGGACTTAATATTATATGTGTTACCAAAGTGAAAAAAATATATATGAGATAATATTATTGCAGTAAGGATGTGTACTTATTAATTAGGTATAAAATTAAAGTACTGTGTTGATTACAGTTAGTTTTTTTATTTAATGGGATTGACTTAGACTGAAATTTGTTTTTGTAGACATTTATTAAAGATTTATATGAAAATAAGTGAGATAAAACTAGAACACTGTGTTTTAAAAAAAACGAGTGATGAGAGAGAGGGACTTTGAACGTATATCCGTAGCGATGCTTAGAAGAAATTATATTACATAAATTAGTTTACGAGCTTATATTCTATATAGTAATATTTTAGGTTATAACTATTATTGCTACAGAGAAGAAAAATATATAAATTTTGAGATGACTTTGTGAATATAAAGGAGTTTTTGTGTCACTTGAGCACAGGACGAGAGCTTTTGGTGGTAGGATGCAACTATGTGATTACAATTATTATTATTTTTTTTAGCCAACTATCCGTAGTGTATTACATATTTTCATCATTGTATTCATGACATTGTAATTTTAGAATTCCGACTCATTGTCCTTTCCCCTGTTTAGTTGATACTATATAAGCAATTTTTTTTAAAATTTATTATTCAAATTGTTTCTCGTATTACGAAGGCTTCTAATTAGTTCGGGTTAGGCGTTTGGAAATTTTCAAATTATTTTGTATAAAAAAAAGGGCAAATATAACTTTTCAAAGAATGGGAAAAATGAACTTTTGATTTTTAATTTGGCTTTGGGTGGTTGTGAGATGCTATGACTTGTTATTGGAGACGTCTAATAACAAGTTAAGCACTTACAAACTAATGCAGGAATTGAATTCGTATTTGTATTGGATTACTCGAATTCTTGTTCGCGACAGGAATTCCTGTGTTCTATTATAAGACCTTTACTCATTTTATAGATGTCCTCAAAAGATTTTTGTTAAATTGGATTCTTATAGCTTACTTGAGTTGTGAGAACGATGTTTTAACTTTCCATTTTCTATTTGCAAGTTTCGGGACGAAACTTATTTTAAGGAGGGTAGAATGTAATACCCCGAATAAAATAAACTTGAAAATATATAATAATAGGACTATCCGAGACTTTGTAGACTAAACTCGTATAAATTAAAGTATATATACCAAAACTAGTATAAAAAGTAACCCGTTAAATTTTCTTATAACGTAAATTTACTACCTTAACAATTTCAAAATAGTTTACGTGGCTTTACAACAAAGTTTAGTAGACACGTAGCAATAAGGTGGGTACGTAGAATTTACTGTCCACCGCTTCATTTCGGCTATAAATAGCCTCACTAACCATCATTTGACCTTCTTTATTTATATGTATACTTATTAGAACACAATAACGGGAGGCATTTTTATTCCACCCCATTTGTCTATACCAAATGACGGTATGATTCCGGGACCCTTCGTCGATATAAGTACTTGTTTATATTGTTTTATTTGTAAGTTTTATATAAGATCCATTATAATACTAGTATGATTTCGGGATCCTTGGTCGTTATAAATATGTACTTACCGTCTTATACATAAACAAGATAGGAGGATAGTATAAGTATCCGTAATTTTTATATTAGAACCATAGATATATAATGCTAATATAATTTTGAACCCTTATAGCCGAAATAAAAAGATAGTATCCGTATTGAGTCCAAAATTGTTTATAGCAATTGGACTGAGAAGTTTATATTAATGAGGTTATGTTGCTCACGTGTATAATGATGTAAAAGACACAATTAGAATAACTTGGAACAAATAGTACGTGTTACTGTTAACTGGTTATGTCTTCCTCTCAACTTAATGAATCGTTTCACTATCTATAATGAATACAAATTTAGAAAAGAATATATATATATATGATTATATGAGAATGAAAAGGGCTAAATAGCCTAATTATATACTCCTAGTATGTACATAGGAGAAGAAATAAGAAGGGACAAAAAGTGAAATAAATAAGATAAAGCACAGTAGATAAGAGACATGCTCTACTATTAAAATGAGATGACATTATATTAACTGTTATAATATTTTAATTGTCGAATTCATATTATTGTTATTTTATCGGTTGCATATTATATTAACGTCTTAGATGTTATAATGTTTGCCATGATGTCGTGTTGGTACTGTTGTCATAATGCATAATTGGCCAATTGTAGCATTCGGGATACGATTATTGGTTTGAGATGACATTATTATGGAAACCAAAACTGTGTACACAGTAGGGGCGTTGGCTCCAAATTAAAGGAGCGTTGGCTCCAGGGGCGTTGGCTCCATGTGAATAAAAGGGGCATTGGCTCCAGGGGCGTTGGCTCCATGTGAATTAAAGGAGCTTTGGCTCCAGGGGCGTTGGCTCCAAGTGAAAAGTAATGTCTCTCATACATTAATGGTATACCGATACTAGTGTGATGTGAATATATGTTTATATTTATCTATCTATCTTGCTGGTATTGAAGTGATAAATGGTAAAATGTTTGGGTGAGTGGATGACCTACTGGTTTTCAGTAAGCTCAAAATGTGGCATAATAAGGAGAATTCTTCATGAATAAAGGAAGACGTAATGCCTCTTGTTCGGTAATGGTAGACGACACTAATGTGATAATGGTATATGTGTGGATACGAAAATAAGAAATGATATAATGATTGTAGACCTGATTGGTTGGCAGGAAATACTGTATGATGGTAAATTATTACTCGGGTAATTTAGTGTACTCGCTGGCGTGATATTAATAAGGAATAAAGAAAAATGAATAATGAAAATGACATAAGGCCGGTGGAGGCAACCAGAGTCATACTCAGCCTGTGGTTGGCTGATCCCGTTATTTTTATATATTTTTCAGGTACAAGTATCAGGGGGGTCAAAAGTGAGAAAATCCATAAAGAAGACCAGACTTATAAGATGTTTAATTAAATAAATAGAGTTTTTAGTTTTGGTTTTATAAGTGTATTTATTTTATTGTATAAGCCTTGTACTTTCTGGAGGGAAAATACGGCGGTGACGCCCTGTAATTCCGCTGCTGTCTATTATTAATATAAAAAGCTATTTTGAGCTACCTGCCTGTTTTTGGGGGCGTTACAAAAAAAAACTGTGTTATAGATAAATATTTGTTATAGATAAATATTATGAGAAAATAATAACAAGATGTCTTTCCCTGTGGAACTCAAAAGAAAACAAAGAGTAAAACATGGATCTAAAATGTCCGATTTAAACTTAATATTTATAGAAATAAATTTTGTATGATGAAGAAATCAAATATAAAAAAAAACACATCATTTAACTGATCTTATTTAATTTGGTTATTAAAATATAAAAAAAACGGCTTTTAGTTTCAATTTATGTAAATAAAATAGGACCAAATTTTTGAGGTGGTAATGTTGTGCGTCAGAAACACAAATAAATACTCCGTATTGACATAATTTATTCACCCAAAAAATAAAACATAAACCCAAAAAAGCGGAGTTTTATATGACGAAAAAGAAAAATATCAAGGAAGAAAAAAACTTAATGAAAAAATTGATTTTTTTTTAAAATAATATAAAAGATAAATCTGTTAATTCCTAATTAAACGTACAAATCTATTAATTGTCATACCGTAACCCAAAACACTACAAGAAACACGTCTAATACCGACCGAAAAAAATGGTCGGTAATGCAAAAAAACGGTCGGTAAATTAATTTACCGACGGATTTTGCATTAATGCCGACCAAATAATTCGGTCGGTAATTGTGGTCGATAATTAATATTTACCGACTGATTTGGTGGTCGGTAATTTAGCGACTGATTTATTTGGTCGGTAAAGGAAAAAACTGGTCGGTAAATTGGTCGGTCGGTAAAAAGAAATAATCAGTCGGTAATTTATTACCTACCGGACAAACGGTCGGTAGTTTTCTTCCTTTGGTCGCTAATTTCTTCATTTGGTCGCTAATTTCTTCATTTGGTCGCTAATTTTCTGTATCCGTCGCTAATTTTTGGGCCCTGTTATGCAATGCATTCTTGTTCTCTAAACCCCATGCACTTGTTAACTTACCGTTAATTTTGTATACGCTATTAGAAGCCACACAAGATATTTCCAAAACTGTTACCACACACTTTGTCAAAATCATAAATTGTACTATATTTAACTTATCCAAAAATAATATAATATATCCAAACAAAATTTGTCAAACTACAAAGTCTTATTCTACCAACAAGTGCATATTTACATGAGCGATAATAAGTTCTACTTGAAATTCTATTCCGGCTCTAAGAAGATCACCACCACCACCAACGCGAGTTATCCTACTGGTGTGACTTTTCCTTGTTTTCTGAACTCACATTGCATTTCATCGTACTTGATCTGCTCAAGGTTAACAACCTGAAAATAAAGAGAAAAACAAGATTCATTAGTGAGGAACAACAAAAACATTGGGTGATTGTTCAATGTTGTAACCTAAGAAGTGACTATAGAGACACTATCAAGTTGTCAATGACTGCAACTGGTATGTGTAACTTGGGGTTGTGGGGATGACATGGGATCAAATAATACCATGAGTATAATTTTTATAGAAAACATTTGTTAGCATTTAACAACCACCCTTAACTTGCGTAAATAGTAGTTCAACTGTTTCGAAGTATTTATCACATGACTCCACATTTAATCGGGCTATACTCCCTCCGTCCCGATTATTTGTTTGCCTTTGATTATAATACCCCTCACAAGAAATAAAATAAAAAAGCAAACAAATGAATGGGGCGAAGGGAGTACCTAAAAAAAAGCACTTACAAGAAAAAAAAAACACCAAATCATAAAGTAAACTTCACAATAAAAGGCACTCACTAATCACCAACATGGAATCATCAATGCATAAAAATTGAAATGTGGACATGCTCTTAGTAGTTTAATTGGTACATTGAAGTTGGGAAGTAGAACAATCAAGTAATGAATTTTGAGAACATTTAAACATACAAAATAAACAGAAATTGTCATCTCATATGCAGCTTAACAACCCATCAACTTTATGGAAATCTTTTGATTATTTACTAACAATTAAAACTTCCATACTAGTGCACAATCTGTACCTAAACAACAAAAAGTTGGCACAATCTGTAAGTGCATATCAGTACCTGAACACCAAAATGAGAAGACAAAGCTAATTTTAATTCTTATTAATCTTCCGAAAGTCATTGAACACTTAATATTTGTACTTATTCTCAGTTCGTCTCTCTATTTGTTATTGCACTTGATTTCATCAATTTCGTTCTATTTTTCTTCTTTGATTTTCATGCTACTCCAACCAGTACAGTAACAATCTCATCCTTCCTCTCCCACGCTCATATCCCCTTTACTAATTTCAAATTTCTTAATATGGGTAAATGGCCTCCGAAAAAAAAAGGTAGGTACTGCAAAAAATAGATACGTCTAATATAACGATTATGAAGTAAAATCATTGACATCTTGCATACTCAAAGTGATGATTACCTGCCTCTAGGTAGAATGATAGACCCAATCACAAATAGCCACTGTCAACTAGTGCATCATCCTAGGCAATATTGGCGGGCAGACCTCGTTCAAGTTCCTGAAACGCAACCTGCAATTGCATATTTAAAGATGGATTCAATTTCACGGGGGAGAGGAAATAGTTAAGACTATCAACAAATCTTAAACTATAACTCGAGCAAAAAGAAAGAGGTAAAAGAGCTTTAATCACCAATCAAATATTCCAGAAAGAAGAGTAAAAATAAATCAATCTTAAAACTTGAAAATAATACCTTCTCCAAACTAGAAACATTACAATATTGCAGTATTATCAAGTACTCCCAAGTCCCAAAGATCAATGAAATAATCTACACAAACACTGATATAACTAAATGTCAATCAAACAAACTAAATCTAATATTACAACAAAGTATAATAAAATCAAAGATTATCCTATTTAATAATAAAAACATCACCAATATGACAAACTAATCAAATTAAAAACCCCCAATTTCACCAAACCCTAACCCTAACTTAAACAAATTTAAATTTACATTCAATAGATAACAACTAATCAATTACTACATAAAACTGTATGTAAACAACAACAATAAACCCATTTAAAACAACTTAAAACAAACAAAAAAAAGAAAAAATTATACCCAGTCTTAATAGGAATTAGAAGAGTAGAAGAGGGAGAAACAAGACTTGGCTATGGCAGCTGGCGGTCAACGTGTCGGATGGTTGTCGGCAAGCAGCCAGTGGTGGTCGGTGGACGTGGTGTTGTGTGTGGGGGATGGGGATGACTCGGTTTTGGTGGGTGAGTTTAATACGGAGTAGTAGTTTTTTTTCCCAAGGTAAATAATGAGATAGGAGGCGTACGTTTTGGTTTCTATTTATATGGGCACCGACCGATCAAAATTCCGGTCGGTAAAATAAGGCATTCGGTCGGTATATTTGGAGTTTACCGTCTGTTTTCATCACATTATCGACCGATGTATCATCGGTCGGTAATTTACCGTCCACTTTTATTTTTACCGACCGAAATCAGTCGGTAATTCTTATTACCGTCTGTTATACTTATCGGTCGGTATTTTTCAGTCGGTAACAAAGCCGTTTCTAGTAGTGAAAGTAAAATAAATTCATTAGAAACCAATATTAAACTAATGTTGTAGACTACTACTATAATTTTTACGGGCTAAAATGAAGACATTTAAGCAGAATGGTGGTATTGGGTTGAGATTGAAATAATCAACTTAGATTGAAACATGTGTTTGTTCATTTGAGGATGCTAACAAGGAGGAGTGAATGAAAGGCGGCAGACAATCGGCCGAGAGAGAGGGGCGTTTTACAATTTTGTGGTTTATATTTGGAGATTGGGAAAATTTGATGAGGATTTGGTATGTGTATATGAGTCCACGGTTTTAAAACTCATGCTGCACATATTTTACTTGGGTTTGCTATGTGTATATGGGCTGAGGGGTTGATATGATAAGGCGAGTAAATAGGGTACATACAAGATGGTAAAGTGTGTGCAACTTTGTTGGAGCTAGTGTCCTCCAGTTAGTGCAATAACATAAATAAATCTCTGTAGGTTCACAGGGTATACTTTGTATAATAATCAGTTGATTAACGTTTATCAATAACGGTTGGCTTGCTAGATAAGTTTGACGTTATTGTCATACAGATGGCGGTGATCAACTGGTCCCTAAAAGTCACACCTATAGGATGTGTTTGAGAGATGTGATTATTTGAGAAAATAATCATATTGATACCCTATTATATGACTAAAAGGTTAGTGAGTGTATTTGACTAAAAGGTTAGTCAATGTGATGATGAGACAAAAGTTAGCTGAGACGAATTAACTGTAATTCGTAAAATTGAATATAAAAAGTTATATTTAATTATAGTATATAATGTAAGCTAATTAAATATAAACCGTTATAATTAATTGGCAAATTATAAATATACGGATATTTATAATTAATGACGGATTATAATGTCGGTCCATGTAAAACGACGATTATAAGATATTACATTATATTGAAAGCTAATGATATAGGAGGGACATGGGTATATGTTCAAAATGCAAGTTTAAGTCACTCTTGACATTTCAGATTCGTTCCATTGACTTTAAAGATCAATAACTCAGAAATTATTGATTATTTTGACGGGATTTCACTTGGAGATGAAAGTACATGATGTTAGCTTTCCAACAAGTGGTCACATGCTGTATTTGGATAAGTAACGAAAGAGATATGATCGTTTCAAGTTGAGCTGTCCAAGGTATACACGGGTGACGCGATTGAATGAAATACCAACAACATGTATGCAAGATGGAAGCTTGTTTTGAATAATTCTCAAGTTTACTTTCCTAAATAGAGTTTTGTTATTATTTTCCTAATTTGAATAAAGTAGTGTGATTATCTTATTTCCTAAACTGAAATAAGGTGGTTGTCTTGTTAGTTTCCTAATTACTAGCTAGTTAGTTTATGGTAATTAGTAGTAGTATAAATAAGGAGTCTTATGCATTGTAGTAGATACACAATTTGAGAGTTTAATACAAGAGTTTCTTGTTTATTCTTATTGCTTGCGAGCTTTAAGTTTGTTAGTTTATTCTTGCGAGGGTGAATTAATCCATATTCTTCCTTGCGAGGTTGAGTATTATTCGTGGCAAATTTGAGTTCCTTGCGAGGGAGGAGAGTTTGAGCACGTCATATCCGAGTTATTCGAGTTGTCTTGCGAGATTACTTGTCTAATTCAAGTTTTAGTTGTTAATCTTGCGAGATTCCACAACTAAGCCATATCTTTTTACATCGTTTTTTCCGCTGCAAATTTATACTCTGAAAAGTAAAATAGTGATTTATTTTACATCATTTTGGTATCAGAGCTTCGGCTCTTGATTTCCTTAAAGCAAGACGGTCCGTGAATTTTTATGTGTGATGACATGGGTTTGAAGAAACCTAATCGTACATGGAATGAATGGGAGGCATATCAATTTTATTTATTATGCAAAGAGTTACAAAAGGGAGTTGATTCTTTGTCATTCAGTCTTAAAAAGCTTCAAAAATCAGTTCAAACTTATGAAGCAAAAAAGATAGAAGAGGCAAGAATTGAAACTTTTGAAGTTATTCACGAAGAAAAAGAAGAGAGACATGTAGAAGACGTAGAGAAGATGATTAATTATGTATATTGGGCATATTCAAGCTACTACAAGTATGTAGCTCATCATTGTTAGGGTATGTAGCTCTTTTTTTTTTGTAATTGTAATGCAATTTATTATTTAACTATAGTTATTATTTTCAATTTATTAATTTTTAGTGTTTATATTTTTTGTGAACATATGTTAGACGTTGCAATGTATGAATATATGTATTTTTAAAACATTTTAAAATATGAGGAGTTGCAGACTTAGCAATTTTTTTATGTACGTACTTTAGTATATGGTTGGTTTTATGTTAATTAAATTAAACATTTTAATACATAAGAGCCTAAAATCTAAAGTGAAATGCACTGTGATAGAATGAAAGAAAAAAAACTTAAGATCCTTAAAAAGTGAAACCCCCATCAAATTGTTTCCTATACATATGGACCAATTAAAACTCTTATAAAAAGTTTCATTTTATTCTCCGTAGTCCGTACTGAGCAGACTAGTATTCGGCTATTCGCTACCCTTCAAAAGTAATTAAGGTTAGTCATCGGTTTTTACTACGGAGTACTTAAAGTTGAAATTTTTGAACAAGACACTTTAGCATAAATAAATATTAAAAAAAAAAAAAAAACAAAAAAAAAACTTGAGGAATGTTTGCTTTCCTAAAACATCATTTATAGGTACGTCTTTGAATTCCTACTATTTCATTCTAATATTAAGAGGAAGAAGAGAAAGACAATTTGGTATCCAAAGGGGACTAACAATAGTTAGCAAAATAAATAGAGAAAACCGAGTTGAGATCCTCTGTTCATTTGGTGCTCCATTCTGTGTCTCACTCCATAAACATTCTGACACATCAATCATTTAATATATATATTGTATATTTTAGCTGATGTGTCTTAAGATAAATGGGGTGAGACACAGAATGAGACACAAAAGTGGGACAAATAATCCTTACAAAAAACCACTAGAGAAAAAGGTAGAAAATTCCTATGGGCTAGGGAAGTAATTAAGACACTTTTAATGTTTCTTTTGAGTTGGAAAACAAGTGCGATTATATTACTTTCCTTTACTCTTAAATGATTAATACCCCAAAACCCTCACTTTCATGCTTTAATTTTCATGCCTATATATATCGTATATCTTGATCCCCACCTTCGTACTCTTTTTCGTTTTATTTGTCCATGTGTATCATGCACCTACACATTATATGATTGCAAGCTTTGATACGAATTCTAGAGACGACATCACCTTACTTTATTTTTCCCTTACAAAATAAAATAAGTCTAAATAATTTACTGGGATAAAGAGTACAATTCAAGTAGGTAGTCGATCGAGTATGATCACTAAATATAATATGTAACATTATTTTTGTCCCCTGAAAAGGGAGATCGGTAATATACGATTGACCATTTGTATGGAGATCGTTGTCGTATGATGTAAATAATACGCCCCTAGTTATTATTGTTATTACTCTCAATTCGTCCGGTCAATTGTTGTCCTATTTTTTTTAGGGTGTCTCAGTAAATTGTTGTCTTTTTTATATTAATTAAGAAGATTTTTCAATGAGTAATTTGATCACCCAATGAGACTATTGTCCAATTGTCATCCACTAGTTGGAATCACAAATAGTGCCCCACTCTTTCCTTGATCTTTGTGCCAAAATAAAAGAACAACAATTCACCGAGACGGGGGGAGTAATAAATAAGACATTCACAAATATTTTTCTACTAAGACGATACTATTACACAAATAATAAGCCATGTATTGCAAAACGGGTTTCTTTGATAATTAGTTAATTATGTACTTTAACTTTTCATTTATTGGGGTTACCCTCTAAATAACACAAGAATTTTAATTCATATAAGGGAATAATAAGCCATGTCAGCTTTGCACTAACTTTTATTATTTTTCTATTATTCAGACTCACCTCAAACTCTATACATTATCAGACGGACTCACCCCAGACTCTACTTAAGACTGTGTCAAGATTTGGGTAGATTATTGGGAGTCTTGAATGAGTCTTGTCTCAAGACTCGTGTGAGTCTTGTCTCAAAACTTATCAATAATCTTACCCTAAATTTTGAAATTGGGTAGGTAGAGATGCCTATAATAGAGAAATTTTTTAACTATTTCCCCTAAGTAAGTAGAGATGCCTATATGAATTACAATGTCTACATTTAATCAAACAACAATTTCTAGCTCACATGTTCGAGCTTTCGAGGCATTGTAATTTTTCATATGTAACCAAACGGCCCCTTATATAACCCTTATAAAAGTAGTTGAGATCAGTATTACATTGTTTTAGAGGAGATTAATACTCCCTTCAATCCAATCCAAACTACCCATTTGACTTTTTGCGGTCTACGAGACGACACTTTGACCGCGTTTTTATTCATTTATATATTATTTTTTTGGGTCGAAATTGTAATTTTCCGAAACCTATTCTTATAACACACGTAAAAATATAAATTTTATATATAAATTTCGAAGATTTGACCTAATATAATCGATGTCAATATTTTACAAGTTTGACTTTAAAAAGTGAGTAGGTAGTTTGGATTGGATTGGAGGGAGTAATTGTTTTGTACTATGTTTGGAAAGCGAAGTCTAATAGACTCGTGGTGGAGGGTGACAAATGAAGGAAAGTAGAAAGTGATCAAGGGTAACATTAAAAAAAGTGGTAAAGATGGTAAACAAAAGGGACGGAATAATAACTGTTGCCACATTTTTGTTAAGATTATTAAAACTTGGAGTACAAGCTTGGCATCATGCAAATCTACTAAAGCATACATATAGTTGGGTTTGTGATTATTTATAGACTTATAGTAAGACTATAATCTCTTTAAAAAAATTCTGGAAAAAGTCCAAAAGAATAAATCAGTAACTAGATGTCTAGATCCAAAGAAACATAAAAAGAATGGAAATACTTGTATTGGAAGAGTGTTCACGAGGTAAGAATAACTATTTTGGACAACCTAGTCAAGTCAACCCCTCTTACCTAATTCCAAAAGTATTGGAGGAGTTGGAGGTTCAACAAATTAGAGTACAAATTTGTGTAATTTTCTATATTGAGAAGGTTTCTCTAATTCGATTATTCAATAACATTACTGTCTATTTATCATCTAATAAAATTAATTGTAAGTAGTTCTCACATCTCTACTTAATATTTGTGCCAAGATTAGATAAATAAATGGTCCGGTAAGGATGGAGCGAGTATAACATAATTACCTAAACATTCAAACAAAGAGCATATAGTTAACTTGTCATAGGTATGTCCGAATATATCTCACTTTCATATTTCTATTATACATTGAATATATTAAATTTGTGATAATATATTCAAAGTATTAACCAATAGTTTAAATTTTAAATTGATAGTTGAGAATTGTTGAAAATATAGGTTCACTATAGGGGTGAATATATGTTTAGAGAATATATGTTGTTCTGTCGTGGTATGACGGCCACTGAATGAAAAACAAAATCGTCCCGAATACGCGGTACAAATTAAATCGATATGGACCTCAAAGATCACACAACACTACCCCTATATATGTGTACTCAATGATATAGAGTTGGAACTCATACGGACATACGGTGTGTTCATAAACTAGTGGGAGATTGAAGAGAATATAAAGGATGGAGATTTCACATGTGTGTCCTTCAATTACTACTCTAGTCTCTAACTCACTCATTATATAGATGAAGACCAATGGGTGAATGGGGTATCCAATGGTCGATCATAATAACTACGCAATTAGTGGTGAGATTATTTTAAGAGGCAGTGGAAGGCCACTCTATAATACACTGAACATAGACCACATTATATACTAGCCTTTGTATATTACTTCTAACGGGAATGATAGTGAGGGTAAAAAAAAAGTTTGGGCATGCATCTTTCTTTTTAAATTATAGATTTGTGTGGTACAAAAATAGTAAGTTGGCTTGGTAGTAACAAAACTATAGATTGGTGGTAACAAAAATGGTAAGTTGAATTGGCTTGTTCGGGTTATAGCGATGAAGGTCTCTCCTGAGTCCGAATAACTTAATTAAGGGCTTTACAGTTCAACAAATGGAAAAGAATGAAATAAGGAAAGGAAAAGGAAAGCGTTACACCAACCCCGACACTGTTGTCGGGGATCTCACCTTATTGTCACCGCCAGTTTAAACGTTTCCCCTCATACAACCCCTGAAAAAAATTTGCATCCACAAAAAATCCCCCACTTCTCCTCACCGACCAACCTAATCCCCAAAATTGTCACACTCTCATTCACCCGGGTATCCTGATGGATATGAGGGCTACATCTAGGTGTCCTGAGATTGTGACTACAACAAGGTAATCGATAATAAAACGAAAGTACCAATACATGAACCAAGTAACAAACCGAAACCATAACATTAATATAATAACCCAATAGCTCACAAATTAAAGTTGATGACTAACAGACTAACAACTCGGACTGACGCGTCTATTCTCTCGTGCCCGTTCACATACAGCGCATCCAATGCTAACACCTGCCAAGCTACCCACTCCCCGCAAGATCAAAAATTCTCAAATGATCACCGTATATAGTTTTAAAAAAGATTTCACAAAAGACAACATTCAACCAAAGTTGAGTAGAGAAATCAATATGCAAAACATTGGTAGTTTGAGTGACAAGTCCATATAATCTTTTTTTTTTTTTTTTTTTTTTTGGCAGCAGTAAAAGAATAAGTCCATATAATCATACAAATGTATAACGACATTAAGCAAGTACAATATCATCACATGTGTCAATCTCAATCACAATCAAGGGGGTTTGCTACAAGTTACAAGGCTTCCCGATGCTTGCTACAAATCACAAGGCCGCACATGTGCTTCTCGACCACTACCTGGACCATAAAATGTGCACGTCCCTTCTAGTAACAAGCCCACTAAAAGAGGCTCCAAACAGTCGTACTCGTACGACGACGCCACAATGTATCAAGTTACCCATAATGATCCCAACAACATGAGATGAGAGAAAGTAGAGTGAGATAATCACTTATCATATCTCATTGTCAATTTTTTTAGTTTCTTTGAATTTCTCTTTTCGACATTATTTTTTGCAAATGGTCCATTTACTTTTTTCCTTACTACTTTTATATTATCTAACTCTAGTTTCTCCGTTAAAATAATATTACCTTCATTCCATTTTTATTGTCTTGATGTCCATTTTAATAAGGATTTAAGAAATAGAGGTAAAATTACTTCCACATTTATTGTCCTACTATCCATTTTAAGAAGGATTTAAGAAACAAGGGTAAAATTACTATCCTTTTTAGTTAAAAAGAATGAGGGGTAATGTCATTTTGATAGAGAAAATGCTACCTAGAAGATTATGGCTAATTGTGCGGTTCACCCATTTAGCATATCAAATTTAAAATTGGGACAATTAATTTAGAAAAAAAATTAGAAAAATAATACTAACAAAAGTAATTATCATAAACTTGAATTCAAACGAGTAGAGTTGAAACTCAAGGAGAAGACTTGGGGTGGAACTAAAGAGTAGCAGTAGGTCTTGCTTGCGACGGATCGGATCTTGCGACGGGTATTTTGTGAGAGGAAATGGGTAGAGGGGACAAGGTGGGCACCCCCCATGTGCTCTCCACTCACCCTTGATGGGTATTTTGTGAGAAAATATGGTATCCGTCTTAAGCTTGTGACGGATAGTGTCCGTCATAAATGAGAATTTGGGAAAGAGTAGATGGACCACAACCATATACTACCATTTATTTCTGCAGAATAAAGAAAGAACTTTGGACCAGTGCAACCACTTAAGGTCCAGGAAAAGGTACAAGTAAAATGAATAACTATGATTTCACGTATGCTCCAAGCTTTTGGGTAGTAGGTTAATCGTACGATGGTCTACTAGTATACTACTCGCTGTTCCGGTTAATTGTTGTCATTTTATTTTGGTATAAAGATCAAGAAATAAGTGGAGATTGTTTTTGATTCCACTTAGTAGATAATAAGTGGACAATAGTCTCATTGGTGATCAAATTACTCATAGAATAGATTCTTATCTTAATATAGAAATAAGAACAATTCACCGAGACACCTTGAAAAGAAATATGACAACAATTGACCGGAACGGAGGGAGTACTATTCATGCTCTCAAGTCTCAACTATCAGTCTAGCTTGAAATGGGTATAACTATTATAAAAATATAAATAAATAATACGTATATTATAATTTACTTATAATTGTCAAAAATCTACTATATACTAATCCTAAAACATTTAGTGTAATCCTATTGGTTGATATATTTAGAAGAACAAAAAAATAAATGGCCCCACCTTTCTTTCCACTAATTAATTACTCTCTCTCATTCCCACTCTCATCATACTAATTAATTACTCTCTCTCTTCTTCTCTTATATTCCATACAAATCTATTTTTATTTATACAATTTGATTTCCGTCTACGAATAAAACTAATTAAAAAAAATCATGGCGCAAACAGAGGGAGCACATGCATTATTTTTTACGAGAGATTTATGGATAACTATTTATGTATTTTACGAAAGATTTATGGAGTGAGATTACATGAGACATTGTAAACAATACTGTACACACACATACAATCAACTATAGAAATTACATAAAATCATACATGTTTATACAAATCCATATTATATTAACTAATTAATTGTCACAGAGATATTAAAAACTGAAAAATTACAAATACAACATGAATCAGTCAATAATAACAAAAATAATGTCACCCACGGACTATATTACATAAAAAACATACAGTTGAAATATACAAGTATAGCTCTTCGAGACTCAAGTAATAATATTATTATTTTTAAAATGAATATAAAAATATACAATTAAAGATTGTAGAGACGCAAGTAGTAATTATAAGGATGGTTTCCGAGAAATGTTTTAGGTTAAAAAAAACTAAAAAAACATATAAAACTTATAGTTAAAATATAAATATACACTTACAACATTTTGAGGCTCGAGTATTATTATTATCGTTATTATAAAAGAAGGCGTGTTTTTAAGAATAGTAGCAGGTTTAAAAAAAAAATTAATATAATATATATAGTTGATATAAAAGTATACAAGTTAATTTAAAAAAAAAAACAGAATTTAATAAAATTAAAAAATAGGCAGATTTTTGAGATTAATATAAGGCTAAAAAAAACTTTAAGGATCTTCACGATAATATGTAGATAATTATACCTGCATGGATAAGTGCATAAAAATACCAACACATATCTCACGTTATAATAATCAACCCAAATTAGCCCATCATATTTTATAAAAATAATCAATTTATATACATTAATATAACTTCAAAAATAAATTAAATTATAATTATTGGTATTTAACATGTTCAATTAACTGCATTATCGTTTTGCCTTTATCATGTTCAATTATATTTTTATCATTATTTTGCCTCTAACATGTCAAATACCTTCATTCAGTATAATTTAATATATTTATATTTTATTTAATAGCTTAAAGGAGGTGACAATTTTCGCGTTTGTTATTACGACCCGTGCAATGTTGCACGGGTTTAAAACTAGTAACATATAATTTTAAATGAAACTAATATTGCAATATAAAAAATATTATATATAACTTTAAACGAGGTTTCGAGCCGAGCCTTTCTGAGCTCTGGCTCGACTCGGGTTCAGCCAATCGGTCGAGCTCAAGCTCGGTTTGATTGAGCACGAGCTGAATCTGAGGGCTCGACGGGCCCGCTCAAATTATTTTCATCTCTAGGTAAAATCATAAGTACTGCCTAACTGAAATACGAATTGTGAACGTATGTAAGTCGTTTTTAAATATTAAACTTGACAAAATCGCTATGTGAATTGATCTTTGTGGTTTTTTTCCCTTTTTGGATTCAAATGTTACTGACCTTTTGTGTTGATTTAGGTGCTACGTATGTAAGACCACTATGTGATGATAGGTTTTACTCCTAACAACATTTAAAAAAACGATTCAATGTAATCCTATTTTAGAATGCTATTTTTTTATTTTACAACGTTGAAAAAAAAAAAAAAAGTTACTCCCTCCGTCCCGATTATTTGTTTACCTTTGTTTTTGGCACCAGGAAATGGTAGGGGATCATTTGTGATACTTTTTGGTGGATGACATGTGGACAATAGTCCCATTGGGTGATCAAATTATTTATAAATTATCATCCTAGTATAGAAATGTATACAAATGAATGAGACCTCTTAAAATAAAAATGGTAAACAAATGACCGAGACGAAATGAATATTTATATAATTTAAACTAGTAAATGGATGTGTAACTCTTGTACAGTTGTATACTCTCATATGCACTATGTTTTCCAGTTGGTCTCTTAAAAGGCAGTTTTATAATAAAAAATTAATTTGAGAGTAATTTATAACTACCCACTTAAACCACTAAAATCATAGATCTTACAATATCTTATTGTAAAACCGTATTAATTTGTGCGTTTATTTAATTTTATTTTCAATGTGGGTAATGTCGTCCATGTGGTATCAACTTAGCCCAATACTAAACCGAGTTGGGCCTTTTACTCAAAAGTCAAACCCACAAACACCAGACGTGGTTAGAACTTAGAACTTTGAAGTGACAAAATCCACCAAACAGAAATATGATACCAACTGACACGTCTAGTTACACATTATCCACCAACCATAATATGACACGTCATCACCACTGCTGACGTGAGATAACAGCTCATTCGAAATGACAACTATGCCCTTCATTTAATCTCACCCAAAAAACGAAACAAGTAGACCCGCAAGTCCGCAACCAGGTCTATTAGATCGAATGCGAGTCATATGAGGATTCAAGCGTTTGGGTAACTGGCCGAGTCAACTAATTTTGAGAAAGAGTGTTATTTTCATCATATTAATCGAAATTCATTTCGCGATAATAAACTCTTGAAACAGATCAGTTTGTCAATTTACGTTTCGGTCAAATACTCAAATTCAATCTTTTATTCGAGGCGGGTCAATTTTTATCCGGTCAATAAACACCGAAGACCGGGAAGGGTAAAACAGGGAATTACAACTCCAAACTCTGTAGTCTGTTTCACTCTCTTTTCCAATTTTCATCACTACTATCAATTTGTTCTTCAATTTCCGTCAAAATTGAGTTCAATACTTCAATGTGGTCAATTTGAGGTAGTTCATTAACGATAAATTAATTAATTATAATAAGTGTATAGTTTAATAGTTCAATTTTAATGGCGGCTCCTTTCTTCAATACTCCTATTCAACCCTATGTTTATCAGGTATATCTTCATCTCTACTACTAATTTAGTACGTTGATTGTAATTGTAGTTTTATTATTTCGGCGAGAAAGTCTCGTGTAAAACGGTTTTACAGTGCGACGGTTTTTCCGTAATACAATTTACGGAAGTTATTAGCTTTTGGAGGATATTTTGGTCAATTTGACTTCTGTAAAACGGTTTTACACTAATATAGTATTTGAGAATGTTTGCGGAATTTGAGTGCATTGTATATGAAAACCATTGCTGGATCAATTTTGGCGGAAATTAGGAGGTTAGGATCGGAAAACAAGGTGTTTAAAGAATTAAAGGATATGTAGAGATCCAGGAAATGTCTTAGCTTTAAGAGTTGATTTCCGGAGTTGTGTATGCCTTCGCCATGTGTTTGGCGGTGCAAGGGGTAGTGCTCTGTCAGTTTGGAATGAATGAGTTGTTTTGTTACCTAGATTTGCTGTGATTCGGAGCTTGATGACGCGATGAACTAAATTGAATATTCCGTGCTTAATATCAAGTGGATGAAAGTGTATGATTGAGTTGTTTGGTTACCTTGATAGAAGTGATTAGTAGCTTGATGACGCGATTGATTAAATTACATTCTCCGCATTCAATATTACATTGATAAGAGTGTATGAGTGAGTTGTTTGGTTACTCCCTGTCATTTTAATTAGTAGCTTGATGACGTGATGAATTAAATTGAATACTCCGTGTTCAATATTAGATTGATAGAAGTGTATCGGTGAGTTGTTTGGTTACTTTTATTCATTTTGTTTAGGAGCTTGATGAAGTGATGAATTAAATTGAACACTCCGTGTTCAATATTACATTAGAAATGTATGAGTGAGTTGTTTGGTTACTGTGATTAATTTGTAGAGGCTTGATGACGCGATGAATTAAGTTGAACACTCGTGTTCAGTATTACATTGATTGAAGTGTATGACAGTATGAGTGAGTTGTTTGGTTACTTTGATTCGTTTGATTAAGAGCTTGATGACACGATGAGTATCATTGAATATTTTGTTTGACATTGATTGAAGCACACGGGTGGCGAGTGAGTTGTTTGGTTACCTAGATTAGTCGTGTTGGGGAATACCGGAATAGACATGTTTTGGGACGACTACTTGTTTGGAGTTTGGACACTCCTACGGCTAGACTATTAACTCGGGATCTGAAGAAGGAATACTATACTAATAGAGGTGCTTTGGCTTGACACGGTACTGGATGAAAAATTGTGTGTAGGTATGAGGGAACCAACCTCGAGGAGGGATTAGCTGCCTAGCTTGTGAAAAAATTTGATCCACTCTCGCGGGATAGTTTGATTGATACCGTGTGAAAAAGTAGGTGTAGGAATTTCACAGCCTTAGTAAAGCTATTCAAAGAATTGGAAACATAGTTTATATATGCCGTGCTTGAGATTTCCCAACACCTCTTAGGGTCTGTTCAATTATGGAATATTGTCATAAAAAGGCATGACGTGCGATGGTGATAAGGTGCAAGGCACGAAGCAACGGGCATGCCTCAGTTAGAGGAAGCGCATTGTTTAGCAAACTAGTTGAAATTCTAAAACAATTTATTCTGGTAAATTACTCTCAGGGTTAACATGGAAGTAGTAAAGGATAAAGATATGAGAATGGGGAAGGGTTATAATAAAAGAAATAAAGGGAATATCATGAAAGTTACCTAGTAATTTACGTCAGTACTTGCAATTTATGCGCAAGTCATGCCTCAAGGTGTGGCTTGGGCATTTTGGCATCGTCTTAGTGCGTCTAGACACACTCGAGTCGCCATAGCCTTAGGACTGGAATATTATGAATCCCTTTCTCTTTTCTCCTTGATAGGTATACGAGTGTGAGTTGCCTGGAAAGGCTGTAAACATATAGTTTAATTTCTTATAACTCGTTGATGTTTGATGCTTCCTTACATTCTTTATAATCTTCTCATTCTGGTGTGTGTTATATGTTAGCTCATGACTTGTCCCTCTAGATTCTTACCTTAACCTCATCTGATGTCATGCAGAGCCCACAAGAAGCTGTCACACCTTTTCAGATTTTGGGTGGAGAAGCTCAGATTGTTCAGGTATGCCAACCGTTTGCTTAGGCCCGACTTTCCAGTAAATATGACTTTAAACTTGTCATTTAATTGCAAAAGCTTGATTCTATTTTTCGGAATGGTTTGTTAACAGATCATGCTGAAGCCACAGGAGAAAGTAATTGCTAGACCAGGTGTGCCTTCAATTCTCAAATTTTATGTGTGTACAGTTTCATCCTATATCTGTGGACTGTGGCTATGCAATCCTTTCTTTTCCCTTTTAAGAAGTGAGGTGAATTGCAGTTTGTTGAGTGTGACGCCTGTGACTGCTGCTTATGTTGGTTCAGTGAAAGTGTGAGACAGTGATGAATAATTTATGTTTCGTGATTTTCAAGTTTTTCATAATAAGATGATTTTCATTGTTTCTCATTATAGTCTGGTTGTGGAAGGTAGTTGTAGGCATAGTGCAATGTAGTGTAGAGGTCACACCTTCCTTCCTTCCTTTGTAGTTTCCCATTTAGAGTATATTGCTCTTTAGCTATCACCGAAACGGATACAAAACGGACACGTGACACGACATCTCATGAAATGTAGGACATGGGACTCGTTTTTAAAAATTTCATTAAATATGTATTTTATAGTTATAGAAGTACAATTTTATTTTTCTAGTTAGCCGACCACGATCTAGGTAGGGGTGAAGGCTTTGTTGTTGTTGTTATAGAACTACAATTTTATTTTATAAAGGCATTTTATATTAATTTAAACAAAAATTCAAATCATATAGTCTATGCTATTTAATTAAAACCTGACAGTTAGATTAACAATAACTCAAATTCCAACATATACAGAAAATGTGTCATGTATGCAGAAAATAATCATGAGTTTATCATAAAAGGCATTTAAATACATCATATGGTTTTTTATATTATGCTGAGTTGAATTGTCCTCGAGTGTCCGAGGAGTGTCCAATGTTAGAAAAAAATATTAATAAAAAATTAGACACGGTTCGTTAAGTATTCGACACATATTTTCGTGTTTCGCGCATGTATCGGTGTCTAAGGTGTCGGACACGTTAGATGGGAGAAGTGTGCGTGCTTCCTACTTGTCTATATGTGCACATTGCATTGCGCTTCTTGACTCTTGAGTAGATTACTATGATGCTCTAATATTTGGCTTGATTTGGAACGAAATTCTTCCATCTTTTCAGTTTTTGTCTACAAACTTTTGAATTTTGGTAATGTGGCCCTTGAAGAACTTTAGATGTATTTTTTTTCTACAAAATTGTAGAGATATATTTGATCTGCTTTCACTTACAAAGCTGAATTTTTTTTATTGTTTATTGCGTTATATTCAATGCTGGAGATACTCTGCTACTGTAAGTTCCTTGTAGAATTAATTCAATTTATTCACAGGGTCTATGTGTTACACATCTGGGTCCATTCAAATGGACAACGTTTTTATTCCTGAACAAGAGGTTGGAGTATTGCATTGGGTCTTTGGCAAGAGTGTCACTAGCATTATTCTTTTCAATTCAGGGTCCACCGATGGATTTGTTGGAATTGCTGCACCATCACTTGCTAGAATACTACCGGTTGGTCTATTGGAACTAGTTTTATTCATTTTGTGGAACCTTAAGCTTGGTTTAAAGGTTTAACGGTCTTTCATTCTTGTCATCTTTTTACATAGATTGATCTCGCAATGTTTGGTGGAGAACTTCTGTGCCAGGTAAAATCTGCTAATTGATATCTAGGGCTTTGGTTTCTGATTTTTGTAATGTGTATTTTCTTGTATTCTTCCATTTCTCTAACATTCACATCCAATTCTTATGATTTTCTGTAGCCAGATGCATTTTTGTGCTCCTTAAATGACGTTAAAGTTTCTAATACCAGTACTACTGATCTGAGGGCGCGTAATGTTGTAGCTGGTGCAGAGGTCAGTTGCTAAATCATCCTATTTTTAATTTGTTTTAAAAGTTTTTTACTTCAGCTATCATGTGCCTCTCTACTTTCAATAGATGCTCAGAGAACATGATTGTATAATAAAAAAAAAAATTAGCTTTTATTTTCGGATCTCTGAATAAATCTATGTAGACACAATGTTTGGAGCTAATTCTCAAACTCATGAATGTCATTGCTTTCTGAAGAGCTTTTTGCGGCAGAAGCTTTCTGGTCAGGGACTTGCCTTCATAGTCGGCGGTGGATCTGGTACTGATCTGTAATTTTTTCTGTATTCTTTTGTTCAATATTCTTTGTTTGTGTTTGTTCAAAGGACCTTGTAAAAATCGTCGTTGATGACTATGAGTTAAAGAAAATGAGGACCATTGCAGTATTGGTGTTTGCTGATGAAACCTTATGCGACTTCAACTGCTGTGAGAACATCTGCCCTAATGTGGGCCGTTCTCATCATTGTCTTTATTTCGGTATTGATTTTTTGAGAAATGATATTTGAGAGCTATTATATTTCAAAGATGAATCTACACTCTTGATATATACTGGCCTACTGGGGTTTTAACTATCCCCATTTTCAAATTAAAAAGTAATTCTAAGGACCTTCTCCAACCTTCTGTTCTCACAACAACATTACCCCAGTGCTGCAAAGGCCCGTAAATTGTGGGGCAAGGGGATGTCGGATGTACGCAGCCTTACCCTTGTCTTAGCAACACGAAGAGGTTGTTTCCAAATTACCCAAAATGATAAATACGTCGGTAAATACATCAAAGGACTGGTACTTCACAATAGAAAGAAGCACACACTCTAGTGAGCCATTTGCTTTATTCCATCACAATCAAGAACCAAAGAGTAGTGACCGACCCATTTGACCAACTCTTTGAAAGTAGCACACATACTCTTTGACTCCATTGGAAATGGCCAAGTAATAGTGGCCAAATGTATGACATGGGTTCTTATCTTGCATTACTCCTTTGGTTAGTTGTGCAGAAAATTTTGGAGGTAGGAGAAGTACTTGCTGTTGATGCTTCATGCATTGTTGCCATGACAACAACCATAAATGCGCAAGTCAAATATAACGGTCCCATGAGAAGGGCAGTATTTGGGGTAAGATCGTTTGATCTATATTTTTTTCAGTTTTAGTCCGGAATTTGAGATAGTGTTTATTGACCTACCGATTCGCATCTCTACAATATCCCTACTCCCTTAATACGAGGATCAATACATGCATCCTCGGGATCATGTATTTCATATAAATTTTTATATTTCATCAACAACATTTTCCGTGTTTAATCAGCTAAAAGCCCTGGATATTGTGAAATTGTAGGCAGACAACCTAGTGACAGCTATTCTAACAGGGCCAGGGATCGTTTTTATCCAGAGCTTGCCCTTCCAGCGACTTTCTCAGCGTGTTGCAAGGTAAATTTTGTTGTGTCTTTTTATAATACTGATTAATTCCATAATATGAGATGGTTCCATGACAATTTATCATGGGGCTGACTCATATTTGAGTTAGTTGAAGGGTAATATAGATATGATTGATAGCGAAATGGGCTGGTATTTCATTGCTGTTAGACCTAAACATCTTGTCACTCTGATCGGGTTTGGGTTGTGTTTGTTAAGCTTTGCTCAAATTAGCCATTTTAGGCTTTCCCGGCTCATTTTGTGTTTAAGTCCATTTGGGGCAGTAATTTCCGTCCCTGATTGGTTTCAATTCAAGTTGGATTAGGTTTAACATTGTCTTCGAGGAGACTATTGTTTAAATTACATACTCACTTGAGTCTCATTTGGCAGGGCTGTGACTGCACCAAACGTGAGGGAAAACCCCAAGTTGTTCATTCAGCTAGCCGTTTTCTTTTTGGTGGCGTATGTTGTGATTATATCATCGTTGTTATTGGTAGATGTATAGAACACAGGCAGGCGGTTTTGTTGTAGGCAGCAGCTGGTTTTGTGTTGTCCTGAAAATCATAGAACACGAGTTTGGGCTACATACATATATGAAATGGCAAAGAATCTGGAATTGAAGGAGCTGAGCAGAACATCGTTTTTTCTAATATGGTGATTTTGAATCGGTTTAATTAACTTTTCATGAATACGAAGCTACAATATCTGGATGACAGATAAAATAGCATCAATTGACCATAAACGCCTACTATTGTCCATGGTTAGACATGTCCCAAGGCATGAGAAATTGAATTCGTTAGAACATCATGCTAAATGCATTTGTACACTGCGAAATTGAGTCGTTCACAATTTGATGATATGATTGTGGCCTAAAAAACAATTTGATATATACGACTATACGAGGACAATTTTTTTTTTTTTTTTTTATGAGTGACCACCGTTTCATCATGAGCAATGGTAAAAGATGGGGTGTCCTTAAATTAAGGGAAACGGTAACGCCAATACAATACGGAGTATTCTTTAATGTCACTTAAATATAAGGTAAATCTAAGGTTATGTTACTATTCACTGTCTCACAATTATGAGTGACATTAGTCATTTTAGTGGTGGCGTTATGCTTCTCCTAAATTAATCGTACTTGCAAAGCTCTAGTACATATAGTAAGTTTTGCTTAATACGTAATACGGCTACTATCCGTTTAAAGCTTAAGACGGGTCAAATATTATCAAGTGGTGGTAAAAAAGACAAAATTTTGGGTTATTCTAGGTAACAAGTGGGGTGATTTGGTATGTATTTGACTCGTCTTAAACTTAAGACGAACATTGTCCGCCTGAAGTGAGAATTTGTGCTAATACATATTCATTACTCTAAGTTTTGGAAATTGGAGTCCCTTTTTCGGTATACATAAAAAACATTTTGAGCCACTATATATATATATATAAAAAATTGAATTTTTTTTTATGAAACATCAAAATGATTTTTTCCATATATTGTGTAAATCAATAAATTAGTTACGAGGTCGAAAACTCAAAACATAAATTTTAAGCAAAAAGTGCTAACATCAGACCCGTTCTTACGAGACTATAGGAGAGTAAAACACACCATGGAATAATTTTGAATTTAGTCCAATTAGTTGTTCTTTGTTTTTTTTACAGATTTCAAATACTTTAGTATGTGATATGTAATATTTTAAAAATAAAAATAGAAAACTAAAAATTGATCACAAAATACTTTCACATCCAGATCATTTATTTACATGTAATTAAAATATATGTATAAAAATAATAAACAATTAATTGCAAGATTGAAAATTTCATGGGAAGGACCTAGGGATGATAGTGACATCTTGAGATCGACTAGAGTTTGGGCTCGGCTTGAAAACTTAATGAGTCAAGCCGAGCTCACGATCGGCTCAAACTTGCGTGATTACATAATATTTTACTACTATTTTATAAAATTATTTTACTGCAATTATATCTTTGAATACCTCATTCAAGAATCGGCTTGGCCTTGGATTTAAGCTCGCATATTTGATAATAAACTCACTTTTTCAAGTTCCGGTGACTTCGAGATCAACTAGAATTCAAAATTTGTTCAATGAGGAAACTTCAAGAAAGACCAAACTCATACTCGACTCGACTTATTATCACCCGTACAAGGAAGAAATAAACGGAAAAAGTATACCTGTCACACGAAAAGCCAAGTGTTTCCTAAAATTTATTCACGCGGAAACCAAACCCAACTCCTATCATTCATTAACCGTCTTTCCCTTCTACGCGTTTCCTTGCACCTCACGATTAACCGACTTTCCATCCCTCCCTTCTCGCTATAAATATCATCATATAACGTCTCTCAATTCCATACTAATTTTCCTGCCAAAATCAAAACTCTCTCATCTTTTCTTCCCGTATTTTTTCTCTCTCCTCTACCTTCAAACCCTAACCCTAATTTTTTTCCCCAATTTCCGCCTTCCTTCTTCGCTGCGGATTTCGTTCTACGCCGATAATTCATCTTCTTCTTCGCTCGTGGATTTCGTCGTTGCTGCTGTTTTCGCCTTTTTTGCCAGGATTTTTATTGTATTTCTCCGTCAATTGACTAGCTTCTTCGGAATTTCATCAATTTCCTTGTTAATTCGGCTCATAATTCGCCTAATATTGTTGCTGTTTTCGAATCAATTAGCTTCAAAGACGTTTGCAATCGGGGAAACAGAAGAAATTAGAGATAATTTTTTCGTGTTTGTAAAGTAATAGTAATAATTTGTTGTTAATTTGGTTGTATTAGTTTTCCAGAAACTATTACTGCTTCGTCAGTAAATTAGGGTTTGGATTGATATATTTGTGATCATAATATCTTGTTCTATTGATCTTATTGAAAAAAAAAGTAATAAAAGAAAAAAAAAAGTTGAAGCAGGAGTTATGGCTGTCTATTATAAGTTTAAAAGCGCGAAAAATTACGATTCAATTACAGTCATTGATCACTTCATATCGGTATTGAATTTAAAACAACGAATTGTTGAATCAAAGCATATGACAAGAGGAACTGATTTTGATCTCATTGTTACTAACGCTCAAAGTAATGAAGGTTTGTAATTCTCTTCAATTAATTTCGACTTAAATTTGCTTTCGAGTTAGTTTAAATTGATGAATGCGTCGTTGTAGACTTGTAGTTGTGTAATTTCATGCGAGTTGTTGAAATTGTGCAATTGGAGTTGTTATTGTTACTAGTCTTGGCAATGTTGTTAGTTTCGAGGTTAGTGTGGTGATTCCGACTTTGGGCATGGTGTCGCTGTGGTTAGTTTCAGCTTGTTGGCGGATTTATACTCGTGAGACATCGTGTGTGTTAGCCAAAGCATTGCGGTTTAGGTTGGTCTCACATGTATGATCGGAGTGTATTTGTGATGACTAGCGAGGTTGAGTGAGCTTGGGGGTTTTCCGGACTTAATTTGTAACACATAAACAGAATTATCATTTCCTAATTTCGACAAACTTGGGCCGACTTTTTGTCGGGGGAAACTCGGTCAATTTTGTTCTGGTTGTATTGTTTTTTGTCTTTTTTTTGTTGTATAAACTCTTACACAATGTGTCTCTTCTGTGATTACAGAGTATGCTGATGAATCAATGCTGATTCCAAAAAACACTTCTGTGTCAGTACGTCGAGTTCCAGGACTGCCTCGCATGCCGATTGTTGTTCCACTAGCCAAGTATTTTCTCAAACTTCATGCTATTAAATATCGTACTGTTTTAAATGCTTGTTGTTAAGTTGAGAGCACTATAAACTTGATGCTTCTTTTAAAGTTTTCGTTTTGTAATGGCTCATGAGATTTCTACTTTGTTTATAGGCCTAAGGTTGATGATCAACTTGCAGAAAGCAACTCCGTTCGTGCTGACCCTTCAATGTCGAATAATGTATATTTCTTGCTC
>JAIUZE010002228.1:0-96865 GCA_022085475.1 Heliosperma pusillum
GTTTTTTTGTAATGAGTTTTTTGTTTTATTTTTTTTCCTATTTGGTGGTTGGTGCGGGTGCGGCAAGGCTGGTGGTATGGGTGTTCGATTGGACATTGGTCGGTGTAGGAGATATGTTGTAGGGTGGTTTGAGGGAGATTGAGTTTCTTTGAGATAATTAATTAGAGAGAATAAAAAAACGTGGAAAATAGGAATGTGAAATGTGAAGGGTATAATAGTTATTTTGTCCATGAATGAGCAAGACACTATTTTAATCAGATATTGCTCTCCCATTAGTCATTAGTTCATCACCAGTCGTACTTGAAAGTGGGCTGTCATTTGGACATTCAGACATTCTATCGGAAGAATGGCATATGGCCCAAATACTCACCAAGGCTTAGATTTGTATTTAAGAATAGGCCAATGCAAGTCCCAAGAGCGTACTCTTGCATTCCCGGTCCACAAATAAAGTAATATTTTTTTCACAAATTATTTTATAAGACCAATTTAAGCAAAATATTAACCCAATAACACATAACCCAATAACACATAATATAATCAACTTGTAAATATATAATTTATTTTCATAACATAATATTTTATTTTGATAACTTACATGTTTAAATATGTTAGTATTTATCATAAAATATAAGGAAATCAAAACAAAATAAAATTATGAATATAATTAAATATAAATTTTGGGCTTTTTTTATTTTAGGCTAATCCTATGCTATAAGACGGTCTTATAGGAGAGTTGCTGTATTATTTTTTTCACAAATTATTAAATAAGGTGGTCTGTGAGCATAAAATCAGCCCAGTATATATAAGAAATATATGTATATACTCCTATAACACAAAAAATCATTTTTTCTTAACACTAGAAACTGAAACCAATGTCATATTACAGTACTTAACTACTTATATTTCTGTCTTCCTTAAAGATGAAGAAACAATAGTCTCCAGCAATGGAACGTTAGTCATTTTTTAGACCACCAAACACTACCAATCGCTACGTCGGTATTTATTATAATAAGCATCTTATGATGAATGTAGCGAGTGTTGCAAACAAGAACAACCCATTAAACGACTCATCTAGTTCATAACAAATTTCCAAAGATGGCAAGCTTCAGGTACTAAGCCTCTGTTCTTTTCAGCTTAATTTTAACTCGGCTCTATTCAACACAGTTTAGTTTAGTTTTAGTCAGTTATATTCAACTCATGTCACCACAAAATAAGTTTTACTTCAACTTCATTCACTTCAACTCGGCTTCATTCAATTTAGTTTAATTTACTTCAACTCCATTCTTACTTGCTATCGTCTTCCAGGTTAGATGATCATCCACTACTCTGTTATTCTTCAAAGGCTGGCTAGCGCCTGGTGATGCTTCAACTAAAGACAACAACGCCTTTCGACTCCAGATAGTTAATGGTTTAAGTCTTCCAAGTGGAATCGTGTTTACCCACCATTCATTATCATTTGAAAAAGTGTTTAGTACTTCTTGTAAAGTTAGCATTAACGGTGGATGTTCCATGACCACCGAGGCATGATTGGTTGCTACCGCTTATTTCATCAAGGTCCAAGATTATTTGTCCATCTCTGGCATGTTGCATGGTTTTTCCTTAAGAGATGCATAATTCAAAGGGATGACTAACTAATTCATGATGTACAATAGTTGGGATCAACCGTCTTGTTAGCTTGTTTAGGCGTTTTAACTCCGGCAATTGTATTACATATGTAGGGTGTGCATGAGGGTGTATGCACTTTACACGCGGCGTTGACTTTTATTATTGAGAGGGGCGTTAATTATTGAGAGGGTGTAACGCCCCGAAAAAAAAATAGACGGGTAGCTCAAAATAGCTCTTTATATTAATAATAGACAACAGCGGAATTACAGGGCGTCATCGCCGTAATTTTCCCTCCGGAAAATACAAGGGTTATACATTATAATAAATACACTTATAAAACTAAAACTAAAAACTCTATTTATTTAATTGAACATCTTATAAGTCTCGTCTTCTATATGGACTTTCTCACTCTTGACCCTCCCCGATACTTGTACCTGAAAAATATATATAAATAACGGGATCAACAAACCACAGGCTGAGTGTTGGACCAATTTCATAGTTTTGATAATGACATGTGTTTACGTGATTATATGTTTTACTCGATATATCATATGCGTGTAATTGTGTGCTTCAGTCTTATTATAGCTAGCAACAATTATGAGAAGAAAGATCAAAGTTAGGCATAATTTTGATAAAGTCTGTGAGACAAAGTTATAACAACTTCAGGAATAACTTTGGAAGTGAACATGGAAGTTATAGCTAACCAGGCATAACTTTAACGAAAATCGCTTCAAGCAAGATCTACCTCAAACAACACAAGACTCGAGATGGAGAGTCTTTGTGATCAAGATGAAGAGATGATCCGTATACTGAAGATCTTTGTGAAGATTAGATAGTATAGGTCGTCATTCGGTAACTATTCCATTCGAGAGATTTTATGTTCAAAAGTTATAGCTTTAGCCTATGATTTTGAATGATAAAATATTGAGGCATGATTTTGGAAATAAAATGTTTTGAAATGTTTTCAAAAGTGAAAGAGTATTTTTATATTTATCAATTATTTTAATAGAGAATATATTTATGAGATTCTATTGGTTAGTAATACAACTTATGGGTTGTCATGCTACCTAGGGTTTCTAATATATTCTATCTCAATGTGTTGTTAACCTAATTAGCCCACCTAGTGTTTGAGCCATCTAGGGTTTCGTGAAAACCTAGTTTGTGCCACCTAGGGATTCGTGCCTCCTAGGGTTTCGTGAGCTAGGAATTTCGGCCTCCTTAGGTTGTTTCCTTTGTTTACCTAATCTAGGATTCTACTATATCTTTACAACAATATTTTGAGATATTAAGATAAATATATTTCTATAAGATAAACCAAATAATATTTTGAGATAAAGATATTTCTAAAAGATAAGCAAATATTATTTTATGGTAAGATAAATATCTTTATTAAATATTATACTAGGGTTTTAGATCTACTATGATTCTTCTACTATAAATACTCCTTCACATAGAAATTGTAAAAGACACGACATACACGAAATACACAACAATTCACACGGCTACATATTTTATTTGTGTTGATTTCCAAAATCGTTTTAAAGCAAACCTTTGAGCAAATATTTATTATTTTTAGAGTTTGTTTTTAAAAGAGTCGTGCATCAATTATTATCAATCGCTTGAGTGAAATACGTTATTGGATAATAGTACATCATTATAAGCTTACAATTCTTTAACGGGAATTTGTGTGAGTTATATTGTACTTTCTTATTAGCGTAAGATAGTATAGAGTATTTAGCGATACTCACCTTGGGTTATAATCATAGTGTTGATTATACGAGTGGGTTGGTAATTTTTGTAATCCGTAGAAAGGTACTAAAAATTATTAATCGAGAATAGTGGACGTAGGTTTCAACGTGTGAAACTGAACCACTTCAAAAATCGTGTGCCTCTTTCTTATCTCTTTACTTTTCGTTATTTCGTTATTCGCGCTTACTTTGATTAATTAATTAGTTGATTTTAATTCATAAGATCAAATAATTAATTACATATCATATAAATCGAAAAAGTGGGGCTAGTTTTTAATACTCAATTCAACCCCCCCCCCCCCCTCTTTCGTATTCGATCAATAGACTCTACAGTGAGTATGACTCCGGTTGCCTCCACCGGCCTTATGTCATTTTCATTATTCATTTTTCCTTATTCCTCATTAATATCACGTCACCGAGTACAATAAATTACCCGAGTATAATAACTTACACCATCATACAGTATTTCCTACCAACCAGTCAGATATCCAAAATATTATATCATTTCTTATGTTCATCACACGTATTCATATCACATTAGTGTCAGTCTACTATTACTAAACATGAGAGACATTACGACTTTCTTTATTCATGAAGAATTCTCTTCATTATGTCAGAGTACGAGCTTACCTTACCGGGGACTGGTAATTCATCCACTAATCCAAACATTTTACCATTTATCACTTCAATGCCAACAAGATAGATATATACATAAACATATATTCACATCACACTAATATCGGTATACCATTAATGCATGAGAGACATTACTTTTCACATGGAGCCAACGCTCCTTTAATTCACATGGAGCCAACGCCCCGGAGTCAACGCTCCTTTAATTTCATATGGAGCCAACGCCCCTGGAGCCAAACGCTCCTTTACTTTATATGGAGCCAACGCCCCTACAGGGGCGAACCCAGGATTTTATATATGGGGTAGCGAAATTTTTTTAACATTCCCTCTTGGGTAAAAGAAACACGGATGAACATAATATTTTTTTTAAATAACTTTTTCTCAGTTTGAAAAGTTTTTTATTTTTCATGCTTATTATTTTGAAACTGTTTATTGCGGCTGAGTCCTAATCCTAATAGTTTAGCACTTCTTATGACCAATACGTAAACAACTCGTACACAATTGTTATTAATAAAAGTGCGACAACTTATAATATAAAAAATAATTTACATTATTCGTCTCAATTATTTGTTTACTTTTAATTAAAATAGCACTCACAAAGAATAAAATGGGTAAATAAATGATTGAAACAGAGGGAGTAGCAACTAATAATTTGTAAAATAGCGAGTTGTTGATATATTTAGATATAGTAGCAAATATATAGTTAGTAATAAAACAAGTCAATTGCAAAGAAATCAATGAATATATACTAAATACGTTCATGCTTGTTGGGAGGCTTGAACACGTGTGGTTTGGATGAGTGGGATTAAGCCCACAACTTTACCACTTGTGCACTGCTATTTTCTTGCTACTATAACGCTTTTACTATATAATATTCTATAGTCCCAGCCATGTACGAGGTAGCAAAAAGTCGTCTTTCTCATTCATTTTTCCGGGCTTGGGGTAGCGGCTGCTACCCCTTGCTACCTTATGGGTTCGCCCCTGCTCCTACTATGTAGGGAGTTTTGGTTTTCTTAATAATGTCATCTCAAACCAATAATCGTATGTATCCCGAATGCTACAATTGGCCAATTATGCATTATAACAAGAGCACGAGCATGACAATTTATATGACAACTAGCACAATATCTGAGCAATATAGTAACCATAATACGAATTTGGCAATGAAAACATTAAAACAAATACTTACAATATAATAATGTCATCTTATTTCACTAGTAGAGTAGCCATCTAATTTACTGTACTTTATCTTATTTGTTCGTGATGTCAGTTTTTATTTTCTTCTACCAGGTAAAGGTAAAAATTTATTCATACGACCCTTTATATAAGTTTAATGTGTTTATAACAGCTACGCACCACCTTCCAGTTTGTTTCTACTCACAGAGTTATGCCCCCTTCATTTTTCTTTATCTTGAGTTGGTATTCTAACTTAGTTTTTGTGATAAGACGGGAGTCATTATTACTCTTTCTTTCTCTTTTATTTGTTTCTCTTTATATAATAATAGTTTCTAAGTCTATATATTAATAAAAATGACCTGGGAACAATATAAAGATGATAATAAGAATTTATGAGGCTACGTTCTTGAATTTCACAACTGTCAATTTATAATTTTTACATGAAACTTTTATGTCATTAACTCTCCCTGACAAGCATGTCGTACACACTCGTCATCAAGCTAGTTCCGTACACACTAATTATCAATATTCTCCTATTGTATGTACTCTCTAAGTTTAATTAGGTACTTAAATAATTTTCATGACGAAGGGTCCTGAAATCATAATAGTATTATGACGGTTCTAATACAAAACTTACGTTTAAAACAATATAACAGTTACTTTTACTTTCCTCATACTTCACTTATGTATAAGACGGTAAATAAATAATTATAACGACGAAGGGTCCCGAAATCATACTAACGTTATAATGATTCTAATACAAAACTTACGGACAAAATAACAGAGACAATTACTTTTACTATCCTATTCTTTCATTTATATATAAGACGGTAAATAAATAATTATAACGACGAAGGGTCCCGAAATCATACCTTAATTAAATAGTTGGATATACGAGACCTTATTTTGAAATGAAAGAACTTATCTGCATAGTATTACCCTGTTACTGACTTACCTTCCCGTATACTATATGAGCTTCACGTATGATTTATTTGCTTGGCTTTGATTTACAACTCTTTCCATGCTTATTTTTTTTTTTGGTTGCTGTTATTGTTGTTGTCGGTTGAATTAGACTCCCACCAAATTTGTGAGATAATTGTTGATGAGTCACCTAGGGTACCATACGTGTGTTTTTATAAATTTTTTTTTTTTTTTTTTCTTTTTGATAGTTATCTAAATAATTAATATTTTTGGGTTATTTTTAACATGATTCCCGTCTCGTCTACTTCTAATTGATTTATAAATTTGAGAAATTTTTTTATCAATAATATACGAGTCTAGTTTGTAAAGTTTGATGGTCATATTATTATATATATCTTGAAATTTATTTTATTCGGGGTATTACAGAGGGTCTAACGACTTGAATCTCTCTTGCATGTTTGAATATTTGAGTTTGAGTCTTTGAGTTTTCTTGTGCAGGCGACACGAATTTATTGTGCTTGTAGACTGCTTGCAATGAGTTTCACTTGAATTTGAGAGAATTTCCTCCTCTTCTTGTCTTGAAATTGTTTTCTCAACCTTAAAATGAAATGAACCAAAAAATAATAATTATTAATTCAAATTAATTAATTGAGTAAAAGATTTATTATTAACTCAAAATAAATCATTCATTTTATTTTTCAACACTTAATGAATTTTTAGTGCCTACACCATGGTACCCATGCTTTTAAGAATCTGTCCATGGTACCCTTGAAGTTTCATTTTTGTGCTCATGAAAGCCCTTAACAGACCGTTAAATTTTGATGACGTGACAAGAAATTGTAAATTAAAAACTAATGAGTAATAAATATGATAAAAAGTAAAGTTTGAACATTTTTCATTATATTCCTGTATTTTATACATTATTCCTCGGATATCCCTGGGAGGTAACAATTTACTGACGCACCCTTGAGTCATTGACATAAAATTTTGAGCATTTTCAATGTTTTATACATGCCTGATTTTCAAGCTCCATATATCAAGTTATACTAACTAGTTTTACATGATATTTAAATGGCTAGAAATCTTGATATTTCAGCTAAATATGGGTTTGTGATCACGTTCATAACTACTCTAGAACTCCAAATATGGGCATTACAAGTTGAATACACAAAATGAAAGCGTTGCAGGTCAGAAATGACTTGTTAGCAAAGAAACGAGTGTATCTCACAATCTATAAGACTATTATGTGATTCAAATTGGAAATGAAAGCTAACTTATAGCTTTCATCTGATGTATGGTGGGCAACTTGGTTCAACCTTAGCAAAGAGATATGCGGCCTCAAAGTTATCGCTGGAGCATTGCTGAATGATGAACATTTCGCACATGACCTACTACTACTCAAACTTGAATATCTCTAGTTCTTCTTGGAGGTGAAAGCTAACATCGGTAGCTTCGGAAATGGTATAGGTTGGGCATGTTAATTCCAAGGGATCAAAGAAGCTTTAAGCCAAGACTAATGAACAGTTGATATTATGAATGTTTGATTAAGGTTTTTGCACATTAGGTTTACTATGGTTGTTTCTTGTGATATTCACTCTCTCTAAAATAATGTCATGAGGTACTATAATGGTTCCATTGGGTTTATATGCTTGAAAAGGTATGTAAATCATAATTGTTTCTATGAAAGACATGAGCACTAAAACCAAATATACGTGTCATGGATAACATGGGAAAATTGTTACATCTTAGGGATATATGTGGAAGTATGTATAAAATACAGGGGTAGCATGGAAAGTGATCAAACTTTTATTTTTATTTAATATATATTATTAGTTTTTAATTTACTAATTATTGTCACGTCATTAAAATTTAACATTTCATTAATGGTTGTTACATTAAGGGGTACCATGGGTACAAAAATGAAATCTCTAGAGTATCATCGGTACAAAAATGAAATCTCTAGGGTACTATGAACATATTCTTAAAAGTAGAGCTACCATGAAAAATCTGACAAAATTAAGGGATATAAAGTAAAATTTCCGTAAATTTTATAGATCATACCAGGGGCGTATCCAAGGGGGTGCAGTGGGTGCGCCTGCACCCCCCTAATTTGAAATATTTACATTTTAGTTTTATTGAAAATCAAAAACCATTAGGGTGCAGTGGTTAGTAACTTAGTTTTTATCGTAGTGGTCACGGGTTCAAATCTTATAAGTGAGCTTTTTCCATATTTATTTCATTTAGTAATAAATGTGTCTTTAATGTCATTTAATGCATAGTTTTAGACTTTAATTATCTTACATTTTCATGTTCAATTTTTATTATATTCAAATACTATTTAATTAACATAAACAAAAGTATTATGTATATATTGATCTCCAATTTTTTGGATTTTACGACGGGATGTCTTTTACGGTAAATAATTATATACTCACGATTTTAATTTTTTTTTATATTTACTCGATATTTTGAATATTTTAATTTATTTTTTTAGTTTAGTCTCACATTTTTATTTGTATGTTTAAATTTTTCTTCCCGTTGCCGAAATCATTGTTAATTTGCACCCCATATATTCAAATCCTAGATACGCCACTGGATCATACAGTGCATTCGTACCAGATTTTTCTCTAATTACTTATTAACCAAATGTGATGGGACTTATCCATCTCCTTCCTTTCCTTCCAAGCTTCCTTATCCAAACAAGGTGATGCGCAGATGTGAAAATCTTAACTATCTTGTTGATCGCTCATAATCTAGAGAATTAAGTTAAGTTGATGAACAATTAGAAGGAAATTGACTTGAATTATTCCATGATTTAAAAAAAAGTAAAAAAAAGTAAAAAAGACAAAAGCTCCAAGGAAACGCATTCTTGAGTCCAACACCCCCACAGTCCCACACAGGTTTTGTCATTGTCCCTTGGCCACTCCATCTCGAATCAACTTTAGTGGGTCCCCCAACTGACCCAAACAATTAGTCAAACAACACGACAACCTTTGTCACCCAACAGATCAATAAACCACTAAACAATTTTCACATTACGCACGAAATAAAGACAACAATTACCATATTCTTCACATTGCATATTTTTGGTTCGTCCTTTTTATATACTCCGTAGGATATCAATTCATTCAAATGACTGAATGAGAAATGGCAGGTTAAATGGTTCAGATTTTCGGTATTAGTTTTCACAAAATTTTATTAAAATGGACATAATTTGTATTCAGTGAAGGTTTCTCACACAAAGCAAGTGGGTTGGAGAGCAAGTGAAAGAACAAGTAGGTGAGAGAGTGTGCCTCCCACTTGCGTTGCACTTGTTCTTTGTGAGAGATCTTCATTAAAGATTGATTATATTTATTTTCAATGAGACGGATTAATTAAATTTTTATTTACACATTAGTATATGAGAGGATGATATTGGTTATTAATTAGTACTCAATACCACTATATGAGAGGATGATATTGGTTACTTACTCCATTCAACTCCACTCTACCAAATTATTTTTTCACGTTTGCCGATACGTGTTTTACGCGGTAAATATCGTTAGCTACGTGTTTGCAAAAATTATAAAAGTTGGATATTAATAATTTACTCGTAAAGACGAATCAAACAAGATCACACATGAATATATTTTCACTTATATATTGAGAGAAAATTGCAATTAGATGTTGACTCATGAATAGTGTGCAAAAATGAAAGTGGTAGAGTGGAGTTGAATGGAGGAAGTATTAGTTAGTACTCAATACCACTAGTTAAAACCTTGTTACTTCTTTTTTTTGGCTTTATTGGATTTTTGATATTCTTTGACATGTTGTTGATTGTCAAATAGGTTGTGATCAATAAATGTTCGGATTCTAGGTTAACTAAACCCTTCTGTAGTGAAAATACGTAAGATTCGAAGTTTTCGTTAGTGGAGTATGAGAATCAAACGAACATAGTATATTGCTTTGTAAAAAAATCATATATTCACCGGTGTTTAGCACTATTTCGTTAAAATAAAAAAAACATTACTTCTATTTCAACTATTGTTTAGCACTAAGCGTAATCATGTTTACCCAATTGCAGTACATGAATAATAGGTTCCAAGGTTATAATACGATCCCATTAACTTTGTATTATAGTCGTGTCAATCTTACGAAGTTTTCGTAAGATTTGAACCCCGTCCTTGTCATTTTTTACTTGAGTGGCGGGCCGAGCTAACCGGCCCTTCTCTCATGACTACCTAGAGGGGGTAAAATGATTTGGAAGACAAACCCATAAACTGGAGCCGAACAAAGTATTCGTACCTAAGTTTGACCAAGACAATTAAGTTTGGGTCATAAATAAAGTAAATAAACACCAAACAAACAAAGGTCAGTCATCCAACAGTAGACCTCTCTTCTTTTCTCTCTTTCCTTCCTTCCTTTCAATTTATTTAACATTTCCAAATATCATCTGAATTTGACCAATTTCAAACCCAAATAAAAGACAACAAACAACTCAACAATTCCCTCCCCACAAAACATACACCACATTATTTCCTTTCTCTTCTTTTTCTACACACCTTCAACAAAGACCTTACTCTCTTTTTTTCTCTTCTTTTTAGTTGTACTACTTCTACTATTATCATCATCTCTTCACTTTAATGGATTTTTATTTTATTTAATTTAATTTACTTTTTTTTGAAAATAATGGCCATTGATCTTATAGTTGGTTACCCAAACAATAACAACAACAACAACAACAACATTAACACCTCTTCTTTTTCCTCCTTTAATAACAATTATTATAATATTAATAATTCGATGGAGGAAGCTATTGTTCATGAAGCGTCTGCTGGTCTTAAAAGCGTCCATAATTTCCTACAACTTCTCCCAAATACCGACACGAACACGAATCCGACACGACCAACCATGGATATCGATCTCAACTGCCGGGCAGTTGCGGACGACGCTGTTTCCCGGTTCAAGAACGTTATTTCTCTACTAGGCCGGGGACGGTCGGGACACGCAAGGTTCCGACGTGGACCGGTGTTGGACCGGGTTCGACAAAACGGTATCGTTTTATGTCCCGAGCCTATTCAACAAGTGGGCCCCCCAGTCAACGGGTATTATTTGAAGGAACAACATCCGACGGCCACTATTAATTTCTCGTACTCCAATAATAATAACAATAACTCGGGAAGGTCAACGTTGACCGGTGAGATGAGTGGTAAGAATGGTACGACTACGACGACGTCGTTTCAGATGAGGAATTATTCGGGTGCGGTGTCGTCGGTTGGTAGGCCGCCTTTGTCTCATACGACGTCGTTTAAGGGTAGAAAGTGTTACTCGGAGAATGGCAAGTGTGCTTCTTCTGGTCGTTGTCACTGTTCTAAGAAGAGGTACTTCCTTAATTGTAAAACCGATCCAAATACAACGAAATGGCTTTACTAAAAGAACTCGTTTTATGATAAATTTGTGTAAAATCTCTCACACAAGTAAAATAGTAAACCTGTGTCGGTAATTATTGGGTAAGACAGTTCAGCAGGTCTTGTTTGCGACGGATCGGATCTTGCGACGGGTATTTTGTGAGAGGAAATGGGTAGAGGGGACAAGGTGGGCACCCCATGTGCTTCTCCACTCACCCTTGATGGGTATTTTGTGAGAGAATATGGTATCCGTCTTAAGCTTGCGACGGATAGTGTCCGTTACAAATGAGAATTTGTCAAGACGGTTATATACTTAAGTACTTAACGACGGTTCTTTTTTTACGTTCGTAGTGACTTGCTTGGCCCTATAGTATTATTTAGAGTATTTTGTCAAACACTACCTACAATTTAGGCCACTTTGTGAGGAATTACCTAAAGTTTTATTTTTTTGTCAAAGATTACCTAAAGATATCATAGCATAAAAATGAGAAAATAAACTATACTAATTAGAAAAATGAGCGATTTTAACTATACCAAAGTCAATATTCAAGCATAAAAATGAGGAAATAAGCGATTTTAACTTGTCGATATCATAGCTTTGAGTTTATTTTTACTAAACTATACTAATGCATAACCTACGTTAGTAAGTTTCATTATATTTTTCGCGAAATTACTTTAATTATCGTCGGCCTTCAGATCCATCATTATCTTCATCTTAGTGATATAAGTCTTTATTTTAGAGAACATTTTAAACATTAATACGGTTTAGCAAAATAAATTCTTAGGCTATGATAACAGCAAGCTAAAATAATTAATTTTCATCTTTTTATGCGTGAAAACTAATTTTGGTAGTGTTTGACAAAAAAACAAATAAAGTTTAGGTAGTGTTTTGCAAAAAAAATAAAACTTTAGGTATTTTCTCGCCAAGTGACCTTAATTGTAGGTAGTGTTTGACAAAATACTCTTGATAATATATTATTGTTGTGAAATAAAGTAAGGGATAAATATAGAGAGGAGGTGAGGGAGACAGAATTATCTTCTTATTCCATTATGAGGGGTATATATACACATACAATGAAGGTAGGGTTTCCATAAGATAATATATTCTACTATCCTATAAGATATGGACATCCATATAATAATATTTCATAACACTCCCCTTGGATGTCCATTACTGAAGAACATGCCTCGTTAAAAACCTTACTAGAAAAACCCTATGGGAAAAACACTAGAAAGGAAAAGAGTACAATAATCTCCACACACGCATAACAAGCTGCCTCGTTAAAACCTTTCCATGGAAAACCCACTGGGACAAAACTATAGATAAGGAAAAAGAGTACAGCGCGTGCTACTCCCCCTGGTGATAACATGACTGTATATAACTTCAAATGAATCATGCTTTGACGTAACTTCTCGATCGTTGAATAGAATCCATTGTAGTTGATAAACTTGATATCTTCATATCCTTGATAATTTCAACTTTCACATTGCTTTAGAACTCGTAATCTGGATGTAGCTATTTATGATGACTCTTAAATCTTCATTTCAAAATAATACGTCACAATAGTGAGAAAATAATTTCACTACGTACTTCTCATAAGATGACATACTATTATGTTTAAAACATTTGTCATCTCAACAATTATGATGATCATTAACATAGCGTAATAATTCGCTTTTATTGCTACCTCGGTAAAAACCTTGCTAGGAAAAACCCGTTGGGACAAAAAACCTAGTCGAAAGGAAAAAAAGAGTGTGACAATCATCCATATATTGGATCTCTACTGGAGAAGCAATCAAATTGTTGGATAATAATAATCCACTAAATACCTTCAGTAATTTTCTTTGCTAAACCATTGGATTGACATCCTCATTGTAGACTTTGACTACATTATTTTTCAATTGTTATGGTACTTATGGACCATAAACTTATTCACATGTCATACAAATTTGAATTTTCATATGCTCAAACTGCAGGTTGAGACAACAAATAAACTTTAAAGGAGTTTTGATGTTCCATTTTGGAACTAATCATGATATCTTTCAATCGTATTGTAGAGGTTCATATATTTTATCATGAGTTCAAAACTCTATTGATAATCATTCATAAGAGGCTCCTTCAGGGAGTTATCCTCGTAGGAGTAAAATATATTTCTTCTTTAAACATTAATCCATAAACAATATTATGAAACACGTGCATGCATACATACGATATGAAACAAATTCCTAAATAACATATTTTAATAACAATGCAATAAAAATAATATATACACTAAACTAAGATGCAATGATGATTTATTATCTACATGCACATGATGATGACACAAAATACAAACTATATAGTATCTTTTCCAATATTCATAATTTCAATTGACTTCAAGTCAATATATGGACTTCAGGTCCATGAGCTCATTTATAATCAAAGATTATATGTCGACAATCAAAATTAGGACTTACATATAATATTCCCACTTTCTAGTCCTTTAAACTCCGCGCGCAAATGCGTATCGGTTCCATAACCATATCAATATAATTTCAACATCTCTTGATATTTTCAGTACTGATAAGTGATATCTAAATACATAGGGTACCATTTCTTCTCTACATCGGCCATCCATTATCATTCAGATATTTATGTCACTTTAGGGACATACAAATTTCCTTACTCTATAAGAGTACCAACTACTCATACTTGTCATTTTCTTATTATTTGAAATATGTGAACCGATATGACTTCCACACTACATTCCATGCGTGGTTATTGTTCAATTTGACAAGAATTTCAATTTTCATTACATATAATATCTATGACTAATTTATAGCACGCTATACCACAAATATGGCTAATCTGTTTATAATTAAATCATAGATCCCAATGTAATGTCACATTTAGACAAGGTGATCAAACTGGTATCGTAATACATCTTCATAACTAAATGAATGCCATCATTTTTAGTTTTATGAACCTCTATTTGATGTCATATCACGTGCCAAATTTATAGTTGACTATAATTACAGTGCTAAACTTCTGGTTAGCAATATTTCAACATATGACTTCAAATTAAGTCTTTTGTATCTAGCCATATAAAAATAGTAGTGACATAAGACACTCGCTGGTGTCTTATTTATATTGACAAGACTAAACATACACATATAACAATATTCCTTCAGGGAATATAATACATTGCTCTTTCTTGTATTATGAACAAAAATCATACATCAAAATTCCTTTTAGGAATACAAAACTTAACCGATTCTTAAAATAACCTCAATTAAACTCAATTAATAATGTATAAGTCCCGTTAGGGGAGGTGGTGAAATCAACGAATCATAGTGATCATTCTTTTCATAATATTAAATAATTGATCACATGTCACTTGTATACGAGATACTACACATAGTGTTCTTAGCACTTGCACGATAATGTGTCTTCATGATTTCATTATTTGTATGAATGATAAATATATTTCATCCTCAAAACATGACATCTCATTCCCTTCAGAGAATGATTCTGAATCAATTTGATATTATTTGATATTATTATCAACTTTCAAAAGTATCTCATATGTTGCAAATATTCATGTATAACCCCGAGTTCATTCTTAATTATGATGCTGAAATAATACTCACTATACGAAATGTGAGAATTTATAAACACTATGAACTTCAGGTCACAGTTTCGATATGTAAACATTATGAACTTCATGTCATAATTTAGTATATGTAAACACTATGAACTTCTGGTCATAGTTTCACTATCTTTAAATACTATGATCTTCATGCCATAGTACGAATATTAAAATTTCAACTCAAATATCATTTTCCCTTTTCTCATATCGAACTTCGCGTATATGTGTCACATGAATTTTCACGAGATATTCACTTTCATGGGATATTTTCTTTCTATAAACTAATTTGGTTCAAGAAAGCCACATTACCAAGCTCAATTAAGACTTCTCTACTTGGCTCACCAAATGTCACATTATTAGGCTCAGTTTAGGCCAAAATATTAGACTTAATATTATGCCATGTTCTCGATCTCTGCTATAGGCAGAGTCCATAGAAGATGTCTCATTCACTTCAATGAATGGATCAAAATTTCAGATTTCATTATACATCTGTTCAACTTCAGGTGAACAAGAATTAATTCAGAAATAATTTTCCCTTTAATAAAGACTGCTTTATCCATTTGGAACTCAAAATGCGGTTCAAAAATCGTAGCTGTGAACTTCTGGTCACTAGCATTTATATGTGGACTTCTGGCCACTTATACTTATATAATATGAATATTTTTTATTGATGATACGGTGTTAAATTATTATACACCTTTAAAACTTTGAACTTCAGGCCAAAGTAGGTTTTTTTTTAAAACTTTGAACTTCTGGCCAAAGTCATAATATGGACAATCTGCTCATCTTTATAAAATAAATCTTTTGGAACTCCAGGTCCAAAAATTATATAATACTTCATTTTTTTTTCCTCTTAAGGAGTATTTATGTATGCGACCTCAACTCGGTAAACGTATACCCATGATAATCAATTGATATTCTCAATATTAATCATTCCACTTATCAATGTGAACAAAATTCCTTATATACCCATAGATAACGGTTAAGAGATGCTCAATCAAGAAATTTGTACTAATTGTACTCCAAATTAATTGTCTGATTTGGATGGACTATCAAAGCAATTGAATTAAATTTAATATTAACGATAAAACTTAATCGATATAATGCCGCTTTACCAAATAAATGATTCATACGCAGTGTCCGTTGTTAATGTAAACTTGACAAGTGATAGAGTAATGTCTATCTAAAACAATTGACATGTCCAGTAAAAAAGAAACCTTACACCACCGATAATTATTAACAATACACGTCAAAAGCAAAGAGATTATCAACAATAAATATGATCATTAACAAATTAATAAAGTTGCATTCTACAACCAATGCCCCAAGACGTACAAAATAATGTAGCCAAACATTAATGATACTGATTATTGATTTGAAAATGTAGCAATATTAAGGATCTAAATTGATTCACAAAGGAAGACATGTATGATATATTGATTATGTGTGTATACTTACGCAAGAACTATTGTAGTGTTATTGCATACACGACTAATTATCATATCTCAATAAACAAGTACGGAGTATAACGAAACATACCTTTATTATCGACAAAAAATACTAATATTTGATTTGAACCTCCTGTTTATTAGATCTAAATAATATATGAAGAATAACAAATTAACATTATTAATTTCTTTTCGCTCAATTGGTTAAGACTCGTGCTGATAACGTGTTGTGAAATAAAGTGAGGGATAAATATAGAGAGGAGGTAAGGGAGACAGAACAATCTTCTTATTCCATTATGAGGGGGTATATATACACATACAGTGGAGGTAGAGTTTCCATTAGATAATATATTCTACTATCCTATAAGATATGAACATCCATATAATAATATTTCATAATAATTATGTTAATTTGAAAAAAAAAAAAAAATCGAAATGGAAAAACCAAAGTAAGGGGTTCAAGGACAAAGTGGTAACCTCCAAAATGAAATCGCTTATTGAGGGAAACTTACGCAAACAAAGCCAAGACAAGAAAGCACAACCCTTGCAGTTAAGAAGGTTTTAACAAACAAATGAAATAATAAAAGAATAAAAAAAAAAGGGATGGAGAGAGAAAAGGAGGAAAGCATGACTAGAGAAGACCCTAACGACTTAACCCTCCCTGACGCGGACGCCGCAATCAGCGAAGAAGTAACAATTGCCGTGGTAGACAGCGAAGCAAGGACGAGGGCGCGTAAGACAAGAGTAAGAGGACCGTGGTCAGCTGAAGAAGACGGTATCTTAACAGAACTTGTTAGTAAATTTGGTCCTAAAAATTGGGGTCTTATTGCTCGTGGTATTCCTGGTCGTTCTGGTAAATCTTGTCGTCTTCGTTGGTGTAATCAGCTTGACCCTTGTGTCAAGCGCAAGCCTTTCACTGGTACATGCTCTTTTTTATTGCTTCATTATATTACCATCACTCAATCACGCTGTTTTATTTTTTATTTTTTATAATAAGACTTATCGTGAGACCGTCTCTTATAAGAATTTGTGTTATAATTGTTGCTTGCTTCTTGTTTGTTTCAATTGCTTTCTTTTGTTTCTTACTTACTTCGTTGTGTCTGAAATGTTTTAAGAGAAGATGGAGCAAATAATCAAGTGTGCCACGGATGACTAATACTTGTGTCAAACTCTCATCACTCGATACCTTTGATAGGAACTACTGGTATCAGAGATGATTAGAGGAGGCATAAGATAGTTCTTTTTCGTAATTCAAGTTTGTGCGAAAGAGAAAAGCCTTGCGCCAACTTGTATTTGAGATCCACTATCCACTATCCACTTACATTATCTCATTATTCAATTTCAAAAAGGAGGATTTCCTAGTCTTTGTTATTGACTATTGACGAAGTAGGAACATTGATATTCATCGGTAGTTTCTTGGGGACTTACTCACAAAGCTCTATTGAACTTCTCGTTACTACATTACTTCTTTAATTTGATCATTTGAGACAATCTTGAGGGTTCTTAATTATACTGTTCGATTTGAGCTACACTCTACAATTAGTCCTCCGATGTCCTTTGATCTGATTAGCCTAAGTTTGTTCATTTTTGCCGGTTAGCAGTAAAGTCAATTCATTGGAACTACTCCCCTTCCCCCTTCTATTCTCTTATCTTGGAAGCCTTCTAGTTTGCTGACTTTCCTCTAGCAGCCTTCTATTTGACCCTATTTTTAGTTTTTTTTTCAGTAATGGGCTGTTTAGGAGGAGATGCGCTAGCTGATATTCTTTATTTCCTAATTGTGTAGCCAAAGATCTTATCATTTGAAGTTTGTCATTATATCCTTGATTTGTGTTTTTATTGATTTAAGATTAGTGTTCAAGTAATTGGTCGTTGGCAAAGGCTATTGCGAGATTAGGGATGCCAATTGATCGGGTTCTGCTCCAGTTTCTTAGTGATCAATGATCATCGATCAAATTCTAGATTCTATCGATAAACAAAACTTACTAACACTAACCATCCGAACTACTCCGTATTATTTTTGTACTCCAATCTGTTGGAAATATATAGAGTCACTATAGGGGCGAGATATATTTAGAGAATAAATATTGTTGTGTCGTGGTATGTAGGCCACTAAATGTGAAACGAAATTGCCCCGACTACGGTACAAATCGATATAGGCGTCGTCCCCCAAGGTCACACAACACTCCTAAAAGTTGTGTACTCAACAATTAGGAGTTGGAACTCATATGGTATGCTCAAAATTACCAAGAGAAGTAGTAGATTATATGGAAGAGATGTGTCAAATGACTACAAACTTCTCATATTAGTGATTAATTAGCACACTAATCACAAAGTTAGTGGCATAACCATTACCATAAACATGGGCCAAAACATGAAGTTAGTGGCTAAAAGCATGCAATTAGTGGAGAGAATGTAGAGACTCTCATTACGAGGCAATGTAAGGCTTCTCTATAATGTAATGTATCTAGACAACATTACTAGCCTTTGCATTACTTCCAACACTATCAAAACCAAATCCATAATATGATTTACCTGTTTCAACCTGATGGAAAGTTTCTTTCTATGACCAAAATGCAAATATCAAAAGTCTGACAAAGCCTAAATATCATGAAATTGATGGGATCATGTCGGGTTAGGGCATAAAATGGACTGCCAACGGATTTAGGTCTACTTTTTAGTAACAAATTTGGTTCCGGAAATATAACCATGGAACGTGTGTGGATTTCGAAAAAAATGGTTTTGGATCAGGATAGTCCATTGGACTATTGGTGCCAGTTGCATTCTGTACCATTGGTGCCAGTTGCATTCGGTTCGATATCGAACACATGTGCCATCCCTGTGAAGCAGTGCAGAATGCCAGCTGTTGGACCCTCTGTTTTAAATACTAAAACCGAGTCTTGTTGGCACTTATAAGATCAAAAGGGCTTAGTTGTAGCTGTAAGGTTTCTTGTGTCGGTGGGTTAATAGCATGTGTTTATCTAAAAAACATGTGCATATAAACTATACTCCGTAGCAGGATACACATAAACCTTAGAACTTTGCGAAGTAACATGTACTCAGTAGGTGACTCTTGAGTCGTAACCCCGAAATATTGAAACTTTATTGTTGAAGCTAAGTTAGAGGTAAGCCAATGTTGTAAAGATTTATGAATTAGCCTGCATGTGAGACCAGTCATTAATCATTACTTTTTAATAGAAGTATACAACCAATTACGCAAGATCGAATTATTAATATCTGTCGTACAATATCAATCCCAAACCCTTGCTGTGACAAGATGGTTGTTTCCTTTCCTTAAATTTGGTAGTATATCAGTATATGTCAAAATCTTGGATTTATGATATTGACCAGCAGCACGTCCTGGATGGGATGACCCTACTGTAGGGCATAGAGTAAGTCATAATATTTTGGCGATATGTTGAGGTTTACCCTTAAACCTTAATTGCTCGGCTTTTTATGTGTTTTCCTGTCTAAGCAAATTTTAGCTGGTTAGGAAAAATGTTTTCAGGCTATGTCAGCGTTATAGTGCTTCTTTGCAAGCAGCTTGCCAGCGCATTCATGTTAAATTATGTTCGAGATTTGAATTTAAAAGCTGTGTAATTATTCATGTATAGGTGGTATTTGCAGCTGTTAATCAAGTCTTTTTAACATTGTATATATATATTGTCACTTACACTAAGTCTAAACGAGAGTGTTGTTACTACAGAAGAAGAAGATCACATTATCATTTCGTCTCATGCAATTCACGGAAACAAATGGGCTGCAATTGCAAAACTTTTACCTGGCAGAACTGATAATGCTATTAAGAACCACTGGAATTCAACTCTGAGAAGGAGATATGATCTGACCATGTTTACTGGGGATGCCAGCATGGATAGAAACAAGGCATCATCAGAAGAAACAATCTCAGGAGAGACAAATTTATTCAAGCCTCAGGAAGGCCGACAAGATTTAACCGCGAGGGGTAACCAGTGCCATCAGTCTTCATATCAGGCTCCAACCAGTGAGACCAGACCCAACGTCAACATGATGATCGAACAATCTCAGCCGTCCACTTCTCGGGTCCCACTCAGTGACAACAGACAAGATGCTTCTTTCCAAACTCCAGTCAGTGAGAGAGTTAACCAGTGCCTTCAGTCTTCATTCCAGGCTCCAGTTGGTGAAAACATAAACAATTATATTCAACCTCCATACCCGCCTCCACTTATATGGGTCAATCACCTTGTTCACCCATATCCTCCATTTATTGCTCAATATCCTGCCCTTGTTACTCAACCTGCCGTAACTACAGAGCACCCTTCACTTTCTCGTCCCGTTCCTCGTGTTGGTGCTTTCAATATTTATCGCCCAATGTCAAACTTACCGAGTGATGGGTTGCCCAAACCCATGCCGGTACAGGGCCGGTTGGTGAATGCCTTTTCACCTGATTTCGGGATCTCTAAATTTCTTGACGCAGTTCAGAATGACCCTATTATCCCTTCACGTTGTGGCCATGGGTGTTGTACGACTACAACTGGCGGTAGATCAAGAGGTTCACTGTTAGGCCCGGAGTTCGTTGAATATGAGGAGCCTTCTTCGTTCTCGGCCCATGAGTTAGCTTCAATAGCAACCGATTTGAACAATATAGCTTGGATCAAAAGCGGGCTTGATAGTAGCTCCGCAATAAGAATGGGTCCTCAAGGGACATCTGCCGCAACTTGTGACTTAGGGCGATCCCCTCAACACAATAATGTGCGGTTCGAGGAAGGACGCTCTAAGCTGATGGGTATGATGACAGAAGCTATGTCTACTCAAATTTCTGGGCAATCAGTCACTTTGCCGGCGGAAGTCCAAGGTTTGAGCTGACCATAATAATATGCGGTTTTACACAGGCCTAATATTCATTATTTGCTTAGGGCTCGGTAAATCAACTTGTTGGCGAATGTCGGGTAAAATGTACATAATGCGACGAGTATCTGTGAGATTAGAGTGGATTCGGAACACCATATTTAGCCGAATTTGTACAGTGGTACTTGATGGAATGGAATATTGATGAGAGTATCCATAGGTGAGTCCTGTAGTACGCAAGGACTGTTTCAGTTTTAGTGCAGGAAGATTTTGTACTATGATTCATTGGTTATAGCTGAGTTTCATCCACAAAGAACGTGAGGCAAAAGCTGAGCATTTCTAGAGATTAATAGATACTAGTTTTAATCCCGTGCAAAAAAATGCACGGATTAATTTTAAATCCGAAATAATCTGCTTTTATATTTTTTTTCTTTCTAATCATTCTGTTTTTTAATAAGTATTTTTTTTCTAATTACTTGACTCATTTATTCTTCGTTACAATATACTCCGTATCAATTTTTTACCTATTATTATTCATTGTATAATTTTTCTTTTAGACAAATATGCACAACTTCTAGAATTTAAGATTGTTTTTAAAAATCGTATGGGTTATCGCAATTTTTATTGATTATTTGTATTTTTTGGATGTTAATTGTAATTTTTGTATGTTGCCGTAATGTATAATTTCATATTAGATTCACTGAAACAAAATTATTAAAATGTAATTTTACTAAGAAAAAGATCTTGAAAAAATGAGAGAAAAATTAATTAACAAAAATAGGAGAGATGGTAATTAATTGTAGTAAGAATGTGAGGGGCCCTACCTAGTAAAAAATTGGGAAGAGAAAAAATGTTTCCGCTTTTATATAAAGTAGATAGATAGATGCTAGTTATAGATTTTTTTTAATCGCGTATGTGACTATAGCCTCCTCTACTTTGGGCAATTATGTTAACCACCTTAAGTTTCAAATATAAATTCAACCTAATTTTTAGATTTTGCACAAAAAAATGCAATTTCATTTATTTTAAAACTAAATTAGGCATATATCATAAATTAAAAAAAATTTATGCTCTTTATTTTACACTAGTTTTAAACCCGTACAAAAAATGCACGAGTTGCTTTAATATATTAATAATAGACGTAAAAATAAGATCAACCTGAATATAGGCAGATAATGACACTCGCCTGGTTTGTCGTCTTATTTTTCAACTAATATGTAAGATATGGGCATTAGATACTATAAATCCATGTTTCGTATTAAATATTTATTTTTACCTCTCTATATATGATTTTTCATTTATGTTTTTAACATTTTTCATCTACATAACGAATACTGTATGATTTTTCATTTATATAAATTTTGTAGGAATTTTAGGAATTTTTTTGTTGTTGGAGGACCTCATCTAAAAAAATCTGAGAACCAATAACATTACTCTATAAGACTTTGCTTTTATAGTATGTAGATGTAGATAGATGGGTTTGTCTTACAATGTGAGACTGTCTTATTCTAAAATTTGTGAATATTAAAAAAATTGGACTGTGTATAATTTTTTCTATATTATTTCCTTCATTCAATTCCACTCTACCATATTGTTTTTTGCACAAATATTAAGGGAGTCTGATGAGTTGTTTTGTCGTCAATTCACACATCAAAAATAAACCCGATATAAGTAGTATAAATGGGTCGAATCCACGAGGATGGAGGGGTCAACTACAAGCTTGAATGAGTCCTATTCTAGCCTAACAAGAGTTGGATGGGAAGATTAACTATGAACTACTAAATGAAAGAAATTGCTAAAATGATATGGTAAAAACAATTTATGGAAAACTAAGGTAAAGGAGTCACCTTAGGGGGATCAATGGGTTAGTCGAGTAATTAGCAAGTGGGTAATAAGTTTGAGTATAACTAGTTGCTAATGTCTCAACAATTAATAATCTTCAACAAAGCTATCGCATTTGTCTCAAATTACTCATATAAACACTAGTCTAATCATCTCTACCACCGTCGCTTAAGAGATAATCAAACAATACTTGATAAAGTGTGTAACTTACGTTTACACAATTCATCAAACACCTAGTGTGCATATGGGTAATACTCTAATTATCACCACAAGTCTACTAATCACTCAACCAATTATCCCACATAATCCTCCCTTAGGCTCCCCCTAAACCCTAGAGGGAAGCTACTCACTCATGTTGAAGGAAATCAAACAACTAACCAATAGGAATAAGTAGATGAACATCATATTTTGGAAATGAATAATTCTAACAAACAAATGACAAATAATTAACTTGAAATGAAATAAATTGCATAAACAACTAAAAGATGAGAAATTTATACCAACAATACTTGTATTAATGAATAGGGAGAATGTCTTCACCCAAAATCTTCAATACAAACCAAAGACTATGATAGTTCTACTAAGAGAGACTAGATCTACTAACTTGAATTGAGAAACTAAACTTAATTAAGGAACGATTAAGAGAGTAATTAGTGAGTATTAGAGATTACAAAATTTCTAGGGTTTTGTGCTAAGAGTTCATCAAAAGCTGCTTACAAAAATTAGGGGGAGGGTATATATAGGTATCTCAAAATTTAAGAAAGAAATTAGAAGAGGATGGTGAAAATGCGGTGTTGTGTTCCCGGCCGGGTGCCCGGCCGCCGGCCCTCTGACCGGCCTGGAACACATCAGACCCTTCCTTCTCTTCTTCTCCAAAAAATAATCTAAGTATGAGAAAGGGGGTCCCAGCCGAGTGCCCGGCCGCCGGCCTCTGACCGGCCTGGAGCACGCCAAAATTCTCGAATGTTGTCTGATGTTGCGCAGGCCGGGTGCCCGGCCGACGCTACATGTCCTATTTCTTATCCTTCTCTTTTTCCTTTCTTTGTGGGGGTTGTGGTCCGAGCCGGGTGGCCGGCCGCCGGTCGGTAGACCGGCTTGCGCCCCCTGTTAGCTGTCTCCTCATTTCTTCTTCTCAATTCCAAATCCCGACTCATGCAAGGCCTTTATGCACCGATTTCTTCGTTTCCGTCTTAATTCCTGCAAATTGAGACCGACATTCATAGCACGGAGAATCGGGAAGCAAAATGCAATTAAGGGCACGCAAATCCGTGTAAACGGGCCAAAATGGGGACGAAAACGAGAGGAAAAATGTGACTAATTAAATGCTTATCAAAATTCCCCACACTTAAGACTTACTCATCCTCGAGTAGGTAAAAAAGACTCGAGTCCTATATGTACCCTTATTCAATCACTACACTAATACTAAAGCTACTACCTAAACTACTAATAATATCCGATGGTAGGCAATTAACGGGCCTCCTCCGTCCCTTCAACTCACAACGAGATACTCATGAGGTAGAGTACCTCCTTGCAAGGCAAGTAGGGGCTTGCACAAAATCGCGATACATCCAAATGATAAGCACGTAAGACCATAACAAGAATGCATCTAACAAAATAAAAATCACACGCCTCATCCATGTGACGAAAGTATCTATGAGGAAAACCGTCTAAATAAATGCATGATCCTTATAAGCCACTAGTATCATGAAGCATAGAAAAGTGTTCGCCTCCTAGCGGTGCAAGTCTAATGGGAATTTTGAGCTCCGTCTACTATTTGCTTGGTCAAAAGTGATAAAATGGAAGATGGAAATGAAATCCTCGTGACGTTATTAAGCACAATAGCATATGGAATTCACGTTTCTCAAATAAATGAGACACAAGGGTCGTCCCGTCTCACTATGCAACTCAAGGGTAAATGATCCAAGAAAGGTTAAAGGAAAAGGATATTTGAGTCTTATTGCTTGCAAAATTTGCATTTCAGTACTTTGTTTTCTCTCTTTTCTTTTTCTCTCCCTTTTTTTTTTCTTTCTTTTTCTCTCTTTTGGAGTTGCATTCTTGATTTGCAATTATTGGCATGATAGCACACGGTTTCCGTCAAGGACACGCGGTCGGAACCAACAATAGGGGTATCCCCACCGTAGTGGCCTCGAAAGGTACCCTAGATCAGGGTCCACTAGAATCCCTAGAAGTTCCGTTTTGCGTTTCCTTGACGAAAACAAGAAAACAGGAAATTTGACTCAAAATTTATAGCTAGTTTGATTTGTTTCCTTTGTTGAGTAAAAGTGGAAGAACAATGAATCAAGATTGGTTGCATAGTAAGACGGTCACCTAAGAATTCTTTCAACTAACGGAATATTCACATCAATTGAGGTTGTCGAGGTGGAATAAGCGCAAACTCGTGACTCGGCTTTAGTAGACGGGTCAAAACTCACTAGAAATGCACAACCTAGGGCGTCTAAAATTACACGATTAAGATGAACGCTTTATGAATGAAAAAATAGCTAAAAGGGACTATGCACATTCAACAAGTTTTCCAAAAAGACAATTATAAAATCATTTTTCTAAATGCAACTATATGCCATGATGCAATCTAGCATATATACAACCTAAATGCACATGCTCTAACCGACTATATGACACACAAGCTAATGCTATCTCCTAACAACACACAAGTGGCACACACGCCAATCAACAAAATTCACAACATCGTCATCAACACATCCCGTCCTCAAGTAAGAAGAAAAAGAGATAAGAGATAAGGGAGAAGAGAATAGGAAAGATCTCACCAAAGCGTCTTCATTTTCCCTTTTTCGTGCCTCTTTTGATGTGGGGCGCACCTATGGATGGAGATAAGAGGAAACACACGGCAATATATACAAAATAAACTATATACAAACTAATTCAAACATATTTTTTGGAAAATTTTCAAAATTTTCGATTTTTAGGCATTTTTCGACTTTTTTTTTTGTTTTTCAAATATCAACGATATATACAAAAGAAATAAAATCCTCCCCACACTTAGGTCTTACTCGTCCTCGAGTAAGTGACTCAATTATGAAAAGAGGGAAAAAAGAAAAATAAAACAAGTTTTTGGCGCTTTTTGTTTTTGGGAATTTCCTCCCCACACTTAGGTATTTACATGGTGTGAGGGGTGAATTCAAAACAAATAACATGTTTTTGGTATTTTCGAAAGTTTTCAATTTTTTTTGTGTTTTCGAATAAAATGCAAATGCATGATTCTAGTCTAAATGCTCAAAAGAAATACAATGCAAACTACACTATATGGATGCAAGACTTAACATGTGACGATATTTAACAAAATTAAATTCTAATGCAAGCCTAAATGAATGCAGCTAAATGGATAACTAAACTAGGATATATTACAAAAATATAAACATGATGAAGATTTGGATTTAAGGGATCATACTCATGGGTGTCCCGTCTTAGGAGAATCCACTAAAATCAGTGGGTGTAGCATCAATATGGCCGCTTCCGGCCGCCGCATAAGACTCATCTACACCCCCGGCTCCCGAACCTGAGCCGGTACCATCCAATATCTCGAACCTAGGACCCATCCTATCGAACCACTCGGCATTTTGGGCCGCTGTCTCGGGATCCGCCTCCTCATCATCAACAGCCGGTTGAGCAAAAACCGGCGAAGAATAGTAATAATGATGGACATTAAAGTCCCCAAACACCCTCGAACCCTGATCATACCCACCCTCGGCCCACATGAAATAAGATGGATGCGGGCCAGTGGGCTCCCTATACCCCTCCCTACACCAATTATCATAGGAAGGGTATTGGCCAAGTGCCAAGTCATATTACATCCGATCCATCCTTTGAGACAAAAACGCTCTCTCCCTAACTTCCTCCTCTCTCTCCTTAGCCGCCGTCTCTCTATCCCTAGCCGCCGCCTCGGAGGCCAAAGTCATATCGGCCATGAACTTAATCAAAGAAGGATCTACAGGTGGGTAGCTAGGAGTGGTAGAAGAGGATATCTCGGGTTGGGAAGAATGAGGAAAATAGAAAAAGGAGGGGTTCACATAAGGCAAGGAAGTAGGAGTGGGTCCTTGTTGTTCTCTCCTATAAGTGGTGACGGGGGTAGTGGGATCTCGCCTAAAAGAGGTGATAGAAGCTAATTGGTCTTGAGGGTTTTCTGCTTAAGGATTCTCTTCCTCTAAGGGGAGGAGATAATGCTCACTATCGGGAACAACTCTCATAGCCTCATTGTTTGGGAGGGGAATGGAGTTGCTCCCTCGGACCCTCCAATATAAATTCCCGTCTTCAACGCGCCTCACAACCCACTCAAGCTTTGTTGTTATATACTCCTCCATCAATAAAGAACTCCCCTTCAAACACTTCAATTTCCTCTCATCAAATGCATTCTTGCAAAGAGCATTGGCTATCTTTGTAACAATTCCCCCAATGTGAATCCCGGTAGGGCTAAAAGGATCATTAGACAATTTCTGGAAATGAAGAGCAACGTGGTGACCAATGTTTACCCCAAATTTATTCGGCTTTTGAAACAAGTAAGCCGCTAAAATAGAGAGCTCATCGGCCCGGAAGTTGTGACACTCTTCCCTCCCAAACAAGGTCCAACCCATGAATCTATGCCAAATCCGAATAGGAGCGTTGTGGCAAGCATTTGCCGGTTTCTTAGCCCCCTTCTCAAATCCCATCCCTGAAATTGCGGTCCACACATGCCTGTATCTCCGGGACCTTGTAAGTTTTGTGAAACTTGACACCCAAAACCTTACAAAACTTCTCCAAAGAGATGGTAAAAGCAACATTAAGAAGTTGGAAAGTAACAAACTTGACCATGCCTGTATTACGGTCCTTATCATGACTAAATGTACTCAAAAATTCCCATGTAAGACGGGGGTAAGTGCGAAAGTGCTGGCCGTAAAGCTCCCCCATCCCTAAACCTTTAAAGAGTTCTAAGGTCACGATATCAAGGCCAAAATTTCTCATAGAATTCCTACAAATGAAACGGGAATGGGGAAGGTGACGACGTTTAAAACATTGGAACTTACCTCTTGCAATCTCACTATTGAAGACAACATCCGGAAAGTCGTCATCCGGACCCATTCCCGCAGTCACTTGTTTAAGTCTTGCTTCTAATTCCGCCTCAAGTTGAGCCCTAGTCCTCTTTCTAGGTTGTTGTTGAGCCATGGTGAATTTGAGCAAAAATCAATTCAAATTGGGGAAAATTTGGAAAAAATTGAGGGTTTGATTTGTGGGAAGATTTTGTGGAGTGTAAAGGGTTTATAGTGAGGTTTAGTGGAGATGTAGTGGAGTTTGTGGTGATTTTTGTGGAGTTTATGTGTGTTTTATTGAAGGAAGAAGGAGAAGAAAGAAGAAATCAAAGAGGAAGAAGAATGAAAAAGATAGGGGTCGTTTGTTGTTAAATGCGGCTGATGTGTTCTGGGCCGGGATAGGCACCGGCCGCCGGGTGCCCGGCCTGGAACACAATAGGAAAAATTTTTGGGTTTTAAAACTTCTCTTCTGATGTGCTCCAGGCCGGTCGGCACACCGGCCGCCGGCTGCCCAGCCTAGAACACAGCTCAAAATTTCCAAAATTAAACTTCTTCAATGATTATGTGCTCCAGGCCGGTCGGCACACCGGCCGCCGGCCGCCCGGCCTAGAGCACATGCTCTTTGATTCTTCAATGTGCAAAAGTTTGCTTCTGGAGTGCTCTGGGCCGGTCAGGGCACCGGCTGCCGGGTACCCGGCCTGGAACACAATAGGAAAAATTTTAAGGTTTTGAAACTTCTCTTCTGATGTGCTCCAGGCCGGTCGGCACACCGGCCGCCGGCTGCCCGGCCTAGAACACAGCTCAAAATTTCCAAAATTCAACTTCTTCAATGATTATGTGCTCCAGGCCGGTCGGCACACCGGCCGCCGGCTGCCCGGCCTAGAGCACCTGCTCTTCGATTCTTCAATGTGCAAAAGTTTGCTTCTGGAGTGCTCTGGGCCGGTCAGGGCACCGGCTGCCGGGTACCCGGCCTGGAGCACTCTTCCCTTATTCTCCTCGCCTTATTCTTCTAAGTCACCAACAACCTCGACTCAATCAACACTTCCCAATGACACGGTTTCAAACTTAACCCGACTACAATTGTTTCAATCCTACCAAAGACTTCTTCCAAGGACCAAGATACCCGAATATGCAATCCTAAATCCTTACAACTACTCCTAGAATGCATGCTATATACAAAAATTGGTGGTTATTGAGGAACTCCACCAAACCTATCAAAGTATAAGAGCTTACAAACAAGACTCTTCCTCGGGAAGGGGATCCCCAAGAAAGAGTATTTCAACTGTGCCTTTCTCATCTCCATCATAGTATCGCTTCACTCTATGTCCATTTACCTTGAAGTTGCCACCCTCTTCGCTCCAAAGCTCAAATGCGCCATGAGGCGATATATCAATAACCTTGAAGGGCCCCGACCATCTTGATCTTAGCTTTCCCGGAAATAATTTGACCTTAGAGTTGTAGAGTAGGACTTGATCACCCACGCTTATATCTTTATCCACCAACTTGGCGTCATGCCACTTATTCGTTTGATCTTTATAAATCTTCGAGCTTTCGTAGGCATCAAGTCTCAACTCCTCGAGCTCACTCATTTGGAGTAAACGCCTCTCTCCGGCCATGTCGATGTCAAAGTTTATCTCTTTTAAGGCCCACCACGCCTTATGCTCCAACTCGATCGGCAAATGACAAGCCTTGCCATAGACAAGCTTGTAGGGAGTTGTGCCAAGAGGAGTTTTGAAGGCGGTTCTAAGGGCCCATAGCACATCGGGGAGCTTTTGGGACCAATCCTTTTGACTTTTGCTTGTAGTCTTCTCCAAGACGGCTTTAATTTGACGGTTTGAAACCTCTACTTGCCCACTTGTTTGAGGGTGGTAGGCAAGAGCGGTCTTGTGAGTGACACCATGAGAAGAGAGCAAAATCTTGAAGGTGCTCTTCCTAAAGTGTGAACCTCTGTCACTAATCACCACTCTCGGGGTCCCAAATCTCGGAAAAATAGTATTCTTGAAACGCTTGATAACAACTTTCGTATCGATTGTTGGGGTAGCCACGGCCTCAATACACTTGGATACATAGTCCACCGTAACTAGAATGTACTCATTCCCACAAGAGTTTGGGAATGGTCCCATGAAGTCAACTCCCCAACAGTCGAAAAGCTCAATCTCAAGAATATTGGTAAGGGGCATCTCATTTCTTTGGCTTATGTTCCCCGTTCTTTGACATCTATCACAAGATTTGACAAAATAATGGATATCTTTAAACATCGATGGCCAAAAGAAACCACCTTGTAACACCTTTGCAATGGTGCGAGATGTACCAAGGTGGCCCCCATAGGCCGAATTGTGAATCCTATCCACTATTTCTATTCCCTCATCCCTCGGAACACATCTTCTAAACATGCCATCACCACACTTGCGAAAAGGATGTGGGTCATTCCAAAAGTAGCGTTTTGAATCATGCTTCAATTTCCTTCTAGCTCTAGCATCTAGCTCCTCCGGAATGAACCCACTCACGATAAAATTTGCCAAGTCCGCAAACCATGGTGATTTTCCACTAATCATCATCAAACTATCTTCTCTTAGCCACTCATTGATCGGGCCACTCTCATCCTTCGACCCATGGTCTTCGGTAGTCAACCTAGATAAGTGGTCGGCAACAACATTTTCCGACCCCGCCTTATCTCTAATCTCCAAGTCGAACTCTTGAAGTAATAGAACCCACCTCAAGAGCCTTGGCTTTGCATCTTTTTTCACCAACAATTGTCTCAAGGCGGAGTGATCCGAGTAAACAACTACCTTAGAAGCAACGAAGTATTGCCGAAACTTCTCCACGGCATGAACAATGGCCAACATTTCTTTCTTAGTTGTCGAGTAATTAACTTGAGTTTGATCTAGAGTCTTGCTTGTGTAGTAGATGACATGGTGCCCCTTGTCCACAACTTGTCCAAGTACCGCCCCGACCGCATAATCGGAGGCGTCACACATAACTTCGAAGGGAAGGCTCCAATCCGGTGAGCGGATTATGGGAGCCGTTACAAGGGCCTCTTTCAACCTACAAAAAGCACTCAAGCAAGATTCATCAAATACAAATGGGGTGTCCTTGAAAAGAAGAGAAGTCAAAGGCTTGGCAATTTTAGAAAAAGCTTTGATGAAACGTCGGTAAAAGCCCGCATGGCCTAGAAAGCTCCTCACTCCCTTCACATTTGTAGGGGGTGACAAGTTTTCTATCACCGAAACCTTAGCCTTATCAATTTCTATCCCTCTCTTAGACACGATGTGACCAAGCACAACCCCCTCCTCCACCATAAAGTGGCATTTCTCCCAATTTAGGACGAGGTTGTGCTCCTCACATCTTTTCAAGACATTAGACAAGTTCAACAAACCAAGATCAAATGAGTCTCCATGGACACTAAAATCTTCCATGAAGACCTCCATACTCTTTTCAAGAAAATCGGCAAAAATCGCCGTCATGCATCTTTGAAATGTCCCCGGAGCATTACAAAACCCAAAGGGCATCCTCTTATAAGCATAAACTTCAATGGGGCAAGTGAAGATGGTCTTTTCTTGGTCTTCCGGGTGTATGGGTATTTGGAAAAACCCGGAATAACCATCAAGAAACGAGTAGAAAGAATGCCCGGCTAATCTTTCAAGCATTTGGTCTATAAAGGGGATGGGGTAGTGGTCTTTGAGGGTGGCGGCATTTAATTTGCGATAATCAATGCACATCCGCCACCCGGTCACGGGCCTAGAAGCGAGGAGAGTCCCATCCTCTTGTTCCACCATAGTCACCCCTCCTTTCTTGGGTACTACATGCACGGGACTCACCCACGAACTATCGGTGATTTGGTATATAATGCCGGCCTCAAGCAACTTCATGACCTCATTTTTCACCAGCTCCGCCATCTTAGGGTTCAACCTACGTAGCCCATCCACCTTAGGTTTACTACCCTCCTCCAAGACTATTCTATGCATGCAAAGATTAGGACTTAAGCCTTTGATATCGTCAATGCTATATCCAAGTGAGTCTCTATGAGTTTTCAAGACTTTCAATAATTCAAATTTTTGGTACTCACTTAAATTAGCATTGATAATAACGGGATAAGTCTCTCCCTCACCTAAAAAGGAGTACTTAAGTGAGGGAGTTAAGGGCTTTAGTTGTACCTTTGGAGGGAGAAGGCCCTCCACTTTCTTCAAGAGCTCATCATCTATCTCATGGTCATCTCCCATTTCCTCATCATGGAGTGCCACATGTAGAGTTTCTTCTTCACGTTTCTCTTCTTCATGCACCTTTTCAACCACTTCTCGCTTTGTGAAACATTGGTCCCTTCACTAAATGAGGAAGATTAAATTCAAGGGTTTCGTTCCCCACCCTAAAGGTTAGCCGCCCTTCCCTCACATCAATGAGGACTCCTTCGGTAGCCAAAAAGGGCCTACCGAGGATGATGGGAGTGTGGCTATCCTCCGGGATATCTAGGACAACGAAATCCGTGGGAATCAAAAATTTACCAACCTTAACGGGTACGTCCTCAAGCACACCCAAAGGTTGCTTAACGGACCTATCCGCTAGTTGGAGAGTCATAGAAGTGTGGGTTAAACTATCAAGCCCAATTCTTTTTGCAATAGTTAAAGGAATGACACTCACACTTGCACCGTTGTCACACAATGCCCTTGAAATTATGACACCCCCTACTACACAAGGAATTGAGAAACTTCCGGGGTCCCCAAGCTTTTTGGGCATTTTGAAAGTTTAGGATTTATGAGGAGAGCACTACACTCCGCCTCCATAACCATAACATCTTGGGTACCCAAAGTCCTCTTGTGAGTCAAGATTTCTTTAAGAAATTTTGAGTAAGTGGGCATGTTTAATATGACCTCGGTGAAAGGCAAGGTCACTTCAAGTCCCTCAAGCATTTTACGAAATTGGGTGAACTTGAAGTTTTCCTTTGTCTTTAATGCTCTAGAAGGGTAGGGGATATCGGAAACAACAAGTGGAGAATCGGGAGATACCTTTGGAATGGGAGTTTTCTTAGTTACCTTAGCTTTTGCTATTGGTTGCACCTCTACTCCTTCATCATCGGCATCTTTGATCATCTCCTCCTCATAAGGCATACTTTCAACATACCCATCTTCCCCATCCTTTGGCTGATTGTCAAGGCTTGAACTTCCATCAACCTTACCCTTTCCCTTGTCATCATTTTTCAACTCCAAGGTGGGAGTCAAAACGGGCTCTTCGATTTATTCACCCTCCCCAACATGCTCTTCATGTGGAATTTCATCATTTATCATGTCCATGTAAGGGTTCTCGAGTACAAGTTCACTCCTCAAAGTCACCGCACATGCTTGGTGACTTGATGAAGCATCCTTGGAGCTTTTCCCTTGAGCAAGAAGACCTCCCGGAGGCCTTTGAGGATGGTTCAAAGCTTGAGAAGCCAACCTTGCTTCCAATTCCCTCACCTCTTTCTTGTGAGCATTAGTGACATTTTGTAAGGCCAAGTTGTTTTGGATTTCCATGTTCTTGACTAGTTGCAAAACATCACTCATGGAAGGCTCATTCTCTTCGTGAGGTTGGTTGGTTAAAGGGAGTGCAAATCCATAGTCATTCCGACTACTTGAACCTTGATTGTTGTTCCTTTGGTTGTTAAAATTTCCTTGTTGGTTGTTATTAAAATTTCCTTGTTGTCCTCTTGAACCTTGACCATTGAAATTTGATCCTTGATTGTTATGGTTGAAATTTGACCCTTGGCCTTGAAAAGATTGATCGGTGATAAGCATTTAATTAGTCACATTTTTCCCTCTTTTTCGTCCCCATTTCGGTCCGTTTACACGGATTTGCTTGCCCTTAATTGCATTTTGCTCCCCGATTTCCCGTACTATGAATGTCGATCTTAATTTGTAGGAATTAAGCCGGAAATGAAGAAATCGGAGCATAAAGGTCTTGCATGAGTCGGGATTCGAAGATGAGAAGAAGAATGAAGAAATTAGTATCAGGTGTTGCTGGCCGGTCCTCTGACCGGCGGCCGGCCCACCGGCCTAGACCTCAACTCCACAAATGAAAAAGTTGAGAAAGAGAAGAAAAGGCCCAGGTAGCGCCGCTCGACTACCCGGCCTGCACATACAACAGAATGCCCATGAGAACGAAATGGTGCTCCAGGCCGGTGGGGGACCGGCGGCCGGTTGACCGGCCGGGACCCCCATTCTCCATACTTAGAAGAATTTTGAAGCATTTGAAGACGAAGAAACTGAAGTTACTGATGTGCTCCGGGCCGGTCAGAGGGCCGGCGGCCGGTCGACCGGCCAGGAACACAAGACTGAAAATCCGCCCTCTTCTTCTAATTTCTTCCTTAATTTCGAGATACCTATATATACCCTCCCCCTATTATTTTGTAAGCAGTTTTTACATTCCTCTTAGCACAAAACCCTAGATATTTGTAGCCTCTATTAAGTACTAATTACTCTCCTAATCTTTCCCTAATTAAGCTTAGTTTCTCATTTCAAGTTGCTAGATCTAGTCTTTCCTAGGAGATTATTTCAGTTTTGGGGTTTGTATTGAGGATTCTAAGGGTGAAGACATTCTCCCTCTTCATTAATACAAGCTTGTTGGTATTAAATTTCTCATCTTTTTTGTTGTTTATGCAATTAATTTCCATTTCTAGTTTATTGTTTATCATTTGATTGTTTTAATTGTTCATCTCATAGCATGATGTTTATTGAACTACTTCTTGCCTTTAGTGCTTTGATTCCCCTTAGTATGTGTGAGTAGTTCTCCTCTAGGGTTTAGGGGGAGCCTAAGGGAGGATTATGTGGGGTATTAGGTTGGTTAATTAGTAAGTTTGTGGTAAATAATTTGGGTATTGCTCATATGAACACTAAGTGTTTGATGAAATGTGTAAACGAAAGTTGCCCATTTTATCAAGCATGGTTTGATTATTTCTTAAGCGACGGTGGTAGAAATGATTAGACTAGTGTTTATATGGTGATTTGAGACAAATGCGATGGCTTTGTTGATGATTATTGATTGTTGAGACATTAGCAATTGATTTTACTCGAATTACTTACCCATTTGCTAATTACCCGACTAGCCCATTAATCCCCCTAAGGTGAACCCTTCACCTTAGTCTTTCCCTTAATTGTTTTCATCATTATTATTTAGCTATTACTTGTTTTTCCTAGTTTTTAGTTAACTTTCCAATCCAACAATTATTAGGCTAGAATAGGACGCGATCAAGCTAGTAGTTGACCCCCTCCATCCTCGTGGATTCGACCCCTTTATACTACTTTTATTGGGTTATTTTTGATGTTTGTTTTGACGACGAAACCGTCATCAAATGGCGCCGTTGCCGGGGATGGCGTAAGGAAACTCGTAGTTTGTTTTGTGTCTTAGATTTAGCCAAGTTACTTGTTGTTTTTGTTGGTTTTTAGTTGTTAGATTATTTGTAGAGTGCCTTGCATTATTGTCTTTCCCTAGTGTGCCCAAAAACACACTAGGAGTCTAACTTGTTTTTGAGTTGCTTTGAGTGCATGCCTAGGGGTGAAGGGTTGTTCTTGAGCCATCCGGAGCCCGAAAGGTTATTTAGGACTCTCCGAGCTAATACTCTTGCTCGGGTTAGGAATTCAAGAAGAGTTAGCCATCAACAAGCCAATACTTCAATTGCTTCTACATCCACTCCAACAATCGATCTCCCACAAAACAACACCATTGAACCCATATTTGAAAACCCCTTCTACAATACATTACCAAATACACCACCCACAATACCTCAACAACAAAATCAACCACAAATGACGACTTTACGTGACCGTAACCGTCCCAACCACGATGATACCCAATCTCCAATCAATTTCGGTGTCTTGGCCCCAAATAATTTTGAGATTCACCCGGCTCAAATGAGTTCTATTGAGCGGGATAGCTTTGGAGGCCTCCCCGATGAAGATGCTCATGCCCACTTGAGAAAATTCAAAAGTAGGGTAGGAATCATGAAAAGGAATGGGGTGCCCGAGGAAACCCTTTGCCTCATGTTGTTCCCATTTTCCCTCAAAGACCGGGCGGAGAGGTGGTTGAATAACCATCCTCCAAACACTTTCACTACTTGGGATGACTTGGCTAAGGAGTTTCTAAGTAAGTACTACCCCGCCTCCAAAACGGCGATGCTAAGAAATGAGATTACAACCTTCCAACAAGAGGATGGAGAATCCTTGGGAGAAGCATGGGATCGGTTCATTGATTTACTTGCCCGATGCCCTCACCATGGAATTGCGGATTGGTATGTCACTCAAACATTCTATCAAACTCTCCTCCCTCAAACCAAGGCTATGGTGAATGCTTCCGCGGGGGGGAGTTTTGATCATTTGAATGACCAACAAGGGGCGGCATTGATTAAGAAGATGGTTGAATCGGAGTCTAGCTATGGTACTACTAGAGGAAATAGCTTGAGGAGGAGTTCTAAGTACCCAAGTGAGAACTTTTCAAATGCGGATACCAATGCCAAGATTGATTTGCTCACACAAACTTTTACTAAGGGTTTTGCCGAGCTTCAAAAAGCTCAAAATCAAAGTCAAGGCCATCATGTGAATGAAGCTAGTGGGTCTTATGCACCTCCCATGGTGGAAGCTTATCAAACCCCCACTTGTGAAATTTGCAATGGATATGGACACACCTTTGAAGTTTGTGGGAATAATGTATCTTATAACAATGAAGGTGGAAATGATTATCAACATGTGAATGCTTTCCAAGGTATCAACAACAACCCACGGCCCTCAAGGCCTCAATTCCAAAGTCAAGGAGCTTACAACCCAAATTCCAATTTCTATCATCCAAGTTCGAAATTTCACCCAAACATGAGCTACAAAAGCCAAAATGTCCTAAACCCTCAACACACACAAGTTCAACCTTCCAACCCTCCGGGTTTTTCCCAACCTAGAGGAGGAGGTCAATTTTCAAGAGGAAACTATAACAATCAATTCAACAACTCTCAACAAGGTCAATGATCAAACCAATTCCAAAATCAACAATTCAATGATCAAGGTTACAATAACCAAGGTAACTTCCAAAACCAAGGTAATTGGAATCAAGGTCAAGGAAATTGGAATCAAAATCAAGGGAACCAAAACTTCAACAATCAAGGCCAAGGTAATTTTTACCAAGGCAATCAAAGCAAATCAAGCAAGCCAAGGGGTTCCCGATCAATCTTTCCAAGGCCAAGGGCCAAATTTCAACAACAACCAAGGGTCAAATTTCAACAATCAAGGTTCAAGGGGGCAACAAGGGAATTTTAACAACAACCAACAAGGAAACCTTAACAACCAAAGAAGCAACAACCAAGGTTCAAGTAGTCGGAATGACTATGCTTTTGCCCTTCCTTTGACAAATCAACCCCACCAAGAGAATGATCCTTCAATAAGTGAAGTTTTGCAACTAGTCAAAAACATGGAGATCCAAAACAACTTGGCTTTGCAAAATGTCACCAATGCTCACAAGAAAGAGGTGAGGGAATTAGAAGCTAGGTTAGCTTCTCAAGCTTTGAACAATCCTCAAAGGCCTCCGGGAGGTCTACTTGCTCAAGGGAAAAGCTCCAAGGATGCTTCATCAAGCCACCATGCATGTGCGGTGACTTTAAGAAGTGGACTAGTGCTTGATAACCCCTACATGGATATGATGAATGATGAGATTCCAAATGATGAGCATGTTGAGGAAGGAGAAGAATTCGAAGAGCCCATTTTGACTCCTACCTTGGAGTTAAAAGATGATGGCAAGGGTGAAGATGATCAACCCAAAGAGGGAGAAGAAGGGTATGTCGAAATTATGCCTTATGAAGAGGAGATGAACAAGGATGTCAATGATGACGGAGTAGAGGTACAACCACTAGCAAGAGCTAAGGTAACCAAGAAAACTCCCATGCCAAAGGTATCTTTTAGTACTCCACTTGTTGTTTCCGATATCCCCTACCCCTCTAGAGCTTTGAAAACTAAGGAAAACTTCAAGTTCACCCAATTTAGAAAAATGCTTGAGGGACTTGAAGTGACCTTACCTTTCACCGATGTTATATTAAACATGCCCACATACTCAAAATTTCTAAAAGACATCTTGACTCACAAGAGGACTTTGGGTACCCAAGATGTTATGATTATGGAGGCGGAGTGTAGTGCTCTCCTCATTAATCCTAACTCTTTCAAAATGCCAAAAAAACTTGGGGACCCCGGAAGTTTCTCTATCCCTTGTGTTGTGGGGGGAGTCATGATTTCAAGGGCATTATGTGACAATGGTGCAAGTGTAAGTGTCATTCCCTTAAATATTGCTAAAAGAATTGGACTTGAAAGTTTAACCCACACTTCTATGACTCTACAACTAGCGGATAGGTCCGTTAAGCAACCTTTGGGTGTGCTTGAGGACGTACCCGTTAAAGTTGGCAAATTTTTGATCCCCACGGATTTCGTTGTCCTAGATATCCCGGAGGATAGCCACACTCCCATCATCCTTGGTAGGCCCTTTTTGGCTACCGGAGGAGTCCTCATTGATGTGAGGGACGGGCGGCTAACCTTTAGGGTGGGAAACGAAACCCTTGAATTTAATCTTCCTCATCTAGTGAAGGGACCAATGTTTCACAAAGCTTGCTCGGTGGAAGTCATTGAAGAAGTGGTTGAAAAAGTGCATGAAGAAGAGAAATGTGAAGAAGAAGCTCTACAAGTGGCACTCCATGATGAGGAGATGGGAGATGACCATGAGATAGATGATGAGCTCTTGAAGAAGGTGGAGGGCCTTCTCCCTCCAAAGGTACAACTAAAGCCCTTACCTCCCTCACTTAAGTACTCTTTTTTAGGGGAGGGAGAGACTTATCCCGTTATCATCAATGCTAATTTGAGTGAGGACCAAGAACTTGAACTTTTGAAAATCTTGAAAACTCATAGGGGCTCACTTGGATATAGCATTGATGATATCAAAGGTTTAAGTCCTAATCTTTGCATGCATAGAATAGTCTTTGAGGAGGGTAGTAAACCTAAGGTAGATGGGCTACGTAGGTTGAACCCTAAAATGGCGGAAGTGGTTAAAAATGAGGTGATGAAGTTGCTAGAGGCCGGGATTATCTACCAAATAACCGATAGTTCATGGGTGAGTCCCGCCCATGTAGTGCCCAAGAAAGGAGGGGTAACTATGGTGGAACAAGAGGATGGGACTCTCTTAGCTTCTAGGCCCGTGACCGGGTGGCGGATGTGCATTGACTATCGCAAATTAAATGCCGCCACCCTCAAAGACCACTACCCCATTCCCTTTATTGACCAAATGCTTGAAAGGTTAGCCGGGCATTCATACTATTCGTTTCTTGATGGTTATTCCGGGTTTTTCCAAATACCCATACACCCGGAAGACCAATAGAAGACCACATTCACTTGTCCCATTGGAGTTTATGCTTATAAGAGAATGCCCTTTGGGCTTTGTAATGCTCCGGGGACGTTCCAAAGATGTATGACGGCAATTTTTGCCAATTTTCTTGAGAAGAGTATGGAGGTCTTCATGGACGACTTTAGTGTCCATGGAGACTCATTTGATCTTGGTTTATTGAATTTGTCTCATGTTTTGCAAAGATGTGAGGAGCACAACCTCGTCCTCAATTGGGAGAAATGCCACTTTATGGTGGAGGAGGGGGTTGTGCTTGGTCACATCGTGTCTAAGAGAGGCATAGAAGTTGATATGGCTAAGGTTTCGGTAATAGAAAACTTGTCACCCCCTACTAATGTGAAGGGAGTGAGAAGCTTTCTAGGCCATGCGGGCTTTTACCGACGTTTCATCAAAGATTTTTCTAAAATTGCCAAGCCTTTAACTTCTCTTCTTCTCAAAGACACACCATTTGTATTTGATGAATTTTGCTTGAGTGCTTTTTGTAGGTTGAAGGAGGCTCTTGTGACGGCTCCCATAATCCGATCACCGGATTGGATCCTTCCCTTCGAAGTTATGTGTGACGCCTCCGATTATGCGGTCGGGGCGGTGCTTGGCCAAGTTGTGGACAAGAGGCACCATGTAATCTACTACACAAGCAAAACTCTTGATCAAGCCCAAGTCAACTACTCTACGACGGAAAAGGAAATGCTAGCCATTGTTCATGCCGTGGAAAAGTTCCGGCAATACTTTGTTGGTTCTAAAGTTGTGGTATACTCGGATCACTCCGCCTTGAGACAATTGTTAGTGAAAAAGGATGCAAAGCCAAGGCTCTTGAGGTGGGTTCTTTTACTTCAAGAGTTTGACTTGGAAATTAAAGACAAGGCGGGGTCGGAGAATGTTGTTGCCGACCACCTATCTAGATTGACTACCGAAGATCATGGGTTGAAGGATGAGAGTGGCCCGATCAATGAGTGGTTGAGAGAAGATAGTTTGATGATGATAGGTGGTAAATCACCATGGTTTGCGGACTTGGCAAATTTGATTGTGAGCGGGTTTATTCCGGAGGAGTTGGATGCTAGAGCTAGGAGGAAGTTGAAGCATGACTCAAAACGCTATTTTTGGAATGACCCACATCTTTTTCGCAAGTGTGGTGATGACATGTTTCGAAGATGTGTTCCTAGAGAAGAAGGCATGGAGATAGTCGATAGAATTCACAACTCGGCCTATGGGGCCACCTTGGTACATCTCGCACCATTGCAAAGGTGTTACAAGGTGGTTTCTTTTGGCCATCTATGTTCAAGGATATCCACTACTTTGTCAAATCTTGTGATCGATGCCAACGAACGGGGAATATAAGTCAAAGAAATGAGATGCCCCTTCAAAACATTCTTGAGATTGAGCTTTTTGATTGTTGGGGAGTTGATTTCATGGGACCATTCCCCAACTCTTGTGGGAATGAGTACATTTTGGTAGCGGTGGACTATGTGTCCAAGTGGATTGAAGCCGTTGCCACCCCAACAAATGATGCTAAGGTTGTTATCAAGCTCTTCAAAAACACTATCTTTCCGAGATTTGGGACCCCAAGGGTGGTGATTAGCGACGGGGGTTCGCACTTTAGGAAGAGCACTTTCAAGATCTTGCTTTCTTCCCATGGTGTCACTCATAAGACCGCTCTTGTCTACCATCCTCAAACTAGTGGGCAAGTGGAGGTCTCAAACCGTCAAATAAAAGCCATCTTGGAGAAGACCACTAGCAAAGGTAGAAAGGATTGGTCTCAAAAGCTTCCGGATGTTCTATGGGCCCTTCGCACCGCCTTCAAAACTCCCCTCGGCACAACTCCCTACAAGCTTGTCTATGGCAAAGCTTGTCACTTGCCAATCGAGTTGGAGCATAAGGCATGGTGGGCCTTAAAAGAAATGAACTTTGACATTGATATGGCCGGAGAGCTACGTTTTCTCCAAATGAATGAACTTGAAGAGCTAAGACTTGATGCCTACGAGAGCTCAAAGATCTACAAGGAGCAAACAAATAAATGGCATGACGCCAAATTGGTTGATAAAGATGTAAAAGTGGGTGACCAAGTCTTACTCTATAATTCTAGAGTCAAGTTGTTTCCGGGAAAGCTACGCTCGAGATGGTCGGGTCGTTTCAAAGTTATCGACATTTCACCACATGGAGCTTTTGAACTTTGGAGCGAAGAAGGTGGTAATTTCAAAGTCAATGGGCATCGAGTGAAAAGATATTTTGATGGCGATGAAAAAGGAACGGTGGAAGTACTCTTCCTTGGGGATCCACTTCACGAGGAGGAATCTTGTTTGTAAACTCTTGTGATTTGATAGGTTTGGTGGAGTCCCTCAACAACCACCAATTTTTTGTATATAGCATGCATATTAGGAGTAGTTGTGAAGATTTGGTTTTGTATACTCGGGTCTTTCGTCTTTAGGAGGAAGTTTTAGGTAGGTTTGAAACACTTGTAGTCGGGTTTGGATCAAAACCGTGTCTTTAGGAATTTGTCGGTTGGGTAGATATTGTTGGTGACTTGGGTTTCTTTGGGAATATGTTGTGATTTTGAAGGCGAGTTGAAGAAAGGTAGAAGTGCTCCAGGCCGGGCGACCGGCAGCCGGTATGCCGACCGGCCTGGACCACTCCAGAAGGCAAGTTTCAAAGGCGAAGATCGAGTAGCAGGTATTCCAGGCCGGGCGACCGGCAGCCGGTGTGCCGACCGGCCTGGAACACATTATCATGGGAAGTTGATTTTTGGAATTTTTCGAGCTGCGTTCTAGGCCGGGCGACCGGCAGCCGGTCTGACAGCCGGCCCAGAGCACGCATAACTGAACTTTTGAACTTTGTTATTTTTGAGCTGAGTTCCAGGCCGGCCGACCGGCAGCCGGGGTGCCGACCGGCCTGGCATACCTGAACACGCAAAAATCAAAGCAACCAAAAAATCAAAATTTTTTGTACTGGGTTCCAGGCCGGTCGACCGGCGGCCGGTGCCCAGACCGGCCCAGAACCCAACCCGAGGCACTATACAACTCGTGAGGCTCATTCTTTTCCTCATTCTTCTTGGTTTCTTCTCCATCCTTCTTCTTTCTACCTTCAAAAACCTCACAAAAATTCCCAAACTCACACAAATCACCACAAAATTCGCCCAATCTCATAATCAACCCATCAATTAACCCACTACATCACCCAAATTCATCCCAAAACTCAAAAACCCCAATTTTTCCCTAATTTTTCCCACTTTCAATTGACTATAACGAAAAACTCCATGGCTCAACAACCACCTAGGAAAAGAACAAGGGCTCAGCTTGAGGCGGAGTTGGAGGCTAGGCTCCAGCAAGTAACGGCGGGAATGGGTCCGGATAACGATTTTCCCGATATCGTCTTCGTAAGCGAAATCGCGAGAGGTAAATTTCAATGTTTAAAACGCAGAAACCTTCCCCACTCCCGTTTTATTTGTCGGAATACTATGCGAAACCTCGGCCTTGATACGGTCACTCTTGAGCTTTTCAAAGGTTTGGGGATGGGGGAACTCTACGGTCAGCACTTCCGTACTTACCCCCGTCTTACTTGGGAGTTTTTAAGTTCCTTTAGTCATGAGAAGGATAGGAATACGGGTATGGTCAAAATTGTTTCTTTTCGCCTTCTTAATACTGCATTTAACCTTTCCCTTGAGAAATTTTGTAAGGTTTTAGGGGTCAAATTTCATAAGTCATACAAAGTCCCCGAAAACTTTAATGTGAATGATGTTTGGACTGCTATCTTGGGAATGGAATTTGCGAAGGGAACTAAGAGGCCGGCAAATGCTTGCCACAATGCCCCTATTAGGTTTTGGCATCGGTTTATGGGTTGGACGTTGTTTGGAAGAGAGGAGTGTCACAAATTTAGGGCCGATGAGCTCTCGATTTTGGCGGCTTATTTGTTCCAAAAGCCGCATAAGTTTGGAGTCAACATTGGTCACCATGTCGCTATCCACTTTCAGAAAATCTCCAATGACCCATTTAGCCCGACCGGAATCCATTTGGGGGGAATTGTCACCAAGATTGCCCATGTCCTATGTAGAGATGCTCTAGATGAGCGTAATTTGAGGTGTTTAGGGGGATGCTCCTTGTTGACGGAGGATTACATTTCAAAGAAGCTTGAGTGGGTAGTGAAGAGAGTTGAGGACGGGAAGACGTATTGGAGGATTCGAGGGGTCAATTCTATTCCCCTCCCGAATAGTGCGGCTATGAAAGTGGTTCCTGATAGCGCGCACTATCTCCTTCCCCTAGTGGAGGAGAACCCTCCACCACCACCTGAGGAAACCCCAGAAGATCAGCTAGCTCCAATTACCGCATTTAGGCGAGATCCTACTGCCCCCGTCACTACATATAGGAGAGAGGAGCAGGGCCCCACTTCCACCACCCTGCCTTATTTGAACCCCTTTTATCATCAGCAGCAGTGGCGTCCTTGGCCTAATTCATCCCAACCCGAGGCATCCACTTCCACCACTCCTAGTTACCCACCTTTGGATCCTTCCTTAATCCAGTTCATGGCCGATATGACTTTGGCCTCTGAGGCAGCAGCTACGGAGAGAGAGGCGGCGGCTAGGGAAAGAGAGGCGGCAGCTAAGTGGCGAGAGGAGAAAGCTCGGGATAGAGCTCTTTTGTCCCAGAGGATGGATAGGATGTATTATGACTTGACTCTTGGCCAATACCCTTCTTACGATAATTGGTGTAGGGAGGGGTATAGGGAGCCAGTTGGCCCATATCCGTCCTATTTCATGTGGCCAGAGGGCGGGTATGACCAGGGTTCTAGGGTGTTCGGTGATTTCAATATTCAGCATGACTATTATTCTTCTGCGCCGGTTTTTGCTCAGCCGGTAGTTGATGAGGAGGAGGTGGACCCAGAGATTGCGGCACAGAATGCCGAGTGGTTTAACAGTATGGGTCCCCGGTTCGAGATTGTCGAGGGTGGCGGCTCTGGTTCGGGAGCCAGGGATGTAGATGCGTATTTCCTGTGGGAGGTACCCCCATGAGGGGCTTGCATTTATGCACCTTACCACCGCAGTGAGACTCTAGATTAACATATAGTGTAGTTTGCGTTTTCTCAGATCATGCCTTTGTATTATATCATTTTGCATTTAGTTTTAGGAATTTTATTTAGTTCATGCATTTACTTCGAGCTAACCCTCTTGTATATATTGTTCATATTGTGATTATTCATCAAAAATCAAAAACCCCAAAAACAAGTTTTTATTTTTCAAAATATTTAAAAACCCAAAAACATGTTATTTGCTTTGAATTTACCCCTCACACCATGTAAATGCTAAGTGTGGGGAGGAAATTCCCAAAAAATTTTGAAAAACCCAAAAAAATTGTTTTGTTTTCCTTTTCTTTTTTCCCTCCTTTCATATTTGAGTCACTTACTCGGGGACGAGTAAGACTTAAGTGTGGGGAGGATTTTATTTCCTTTGTATATATATCGTTGATTTTTGAAAAAAATTGAAAAATGCCTAAAAATTGAAAAATTTGACAATTTTCCAAAAAAATAGATGTTTAGATTAGTTTGTATATAGTTTATTTTGTATATATTGCCGTGTGTTTCTTTTTATCTCCATCCATAGGTGCGCCCCACATCATAAGAGGCACGAAAAAGGGAAAATGAAGACGCTTTGGTGACACCTTTCCTATTTCTCTTCTCCCTTATCTCCTTTTCTTCTTATTTGAGGATGAGATGTGTTGATGACGATGGTGTGAATTTTGTTGATTGGCGTGTGTGCCACTTGTGTGCTGTTAGGAGATAACATTAGCTTATGTGTTATATAGTCGGTTAGAGCATGTGCATTTAGGTTGTATATATGCTAGATTGCATCATAGCATATAGTTGCATTTAGAAAAATGTTTTAATAATTGTCTTTTTGGAAAACTTGTTGAATGTGCATAGTCCCTTTTTGCTACTTTTTTATTCATAAAGTGTTCATCTTAATCGTGGAATTTTAGACGCCCTGGGTTGTGCATTTTTAGTGAGTTTTAACCCGTCTACTAATGCCGAGTCACGAGTTTGCGCTTATTCCACCTCGACAACCTCGATTGATGTGAATATTCCGATGGTAGAAAGGATTCTTAGGTGACCGTTCTTGCTATGCAACCAACCATGATTCATTGTTCTTCCACTTTTGCTCAAAAAAAGGAAACAAATAAAAAAAAAAGTTAAAAATATTGAGTCAATTATCATCTTTTCTTGTTTTCGTCGAGGAAGTGCAAAACGGAACTTCTAGGGATTCTAGTGGGCCCATATATTCGCCCCCTTTCGATGCCACTACGGTGGGGATACCCCTATTGTTGGTTCCGACCGCATGTCCTTGACGGAAACCGTGTGCTTTCATGCCAAAAATTGCAAACCAAAATGCAAATCAAAAAGAAAGAAAAAGAAAAAGAAAGCAAAGTGTGAAATGAAAAGTTTTGCAAGCACTTGACTCAAATCTCAATTTCCTTTTATCCTTCTTGAATCATTTACCTTTGAAGTTGCATAGTGAGACGGGACGACCCTTGTGTCTCATTTATTTGAGAAACGTGAATTCCATATGCTATTGTGCTTAATAACGTCACGAGGATTTCATTTCCATCTTCCATTTTATCGCTTTTGGCCAAGCAAATAGTAGACGGGGTTCGAAATTTTCATTAGACTTGCACCGCTAGGAGGCGAATATTTTTCCATGCTTTATGATATTAGTGGCTTATAAGGATCATGCATTATTTAGACGGTTTTCCTTTTAGATATTTCCGTCACATGGATGAGGCATGTGATTTTTCTTTTGTTAGATGCATCTTTGTCGTGTTCTTACGTGTTTTTCATTTGGATGCGTCGAAATTTTGAGCAAGCCCCTACTTGCCTTGCAAGGAAGTACTCTACCTCATGAGTATCTCGTTGTGAGTTGAAGGGACGGAGGAGGCCCGTTAATTGCCTACCGTCGGATATTATTAGTAGTTTAGGTTTTAGCCTTAGTATTAGTGTAGTGTTGAATAAGGGTACTTATGGGTCTCGAGTTTTGTTTACTTACTCGAGGACGAGTAAGTCTTAAGTGTGGAGAATTTTGATAAGCATTTATTTAGTCACATTTTCCCCTCATTTTCGTCCCCATTTTGGTCCGTTTACACGGATTTGCGTGCCCTTAATTGCATTTTGCTCCCCGATTTCCCGTACTTTGAATGTCGGTCTTAATTTGTAGGAATTAAGGCGGAAATGAAGAAATCGGAGCAATAAGGTCTTGCATGAGTCGGGATTCGAAGATGAGATGAAGAAGTGAAGAATTGAGCCTCCAGGTGGTGCAGGCCGGCCTTTTGACCGGCGGCCGACCACCCGGCCTAGACCGCACACTCACAAGATAAAAGAAGAAGAGAAAGAGAAGAATTGCCCAGGTAGTGCCGGCCGGTGACCCGGCGGCCGGTCGGTGACCCGGCCTGCACTACATCAGTATCTACTTTGGTTGTAAGTCGTGCTCCAGGCCGGTGGGGGACCGGCGGCCGGTCGACCGGCCAGGACCCCCATTCTCCATACTTAGAAGAATTTTGAAGATTTTGAAGACGTGAACATTGAAGACACTGATGTGCCCCAGGCCGGTCAGAGGCCCGGCAGCCGGTCGACCGGCCTGGAACGCAACATCGCAAAATCCGCCTTCTCTTCTAATTTCTTCCTTAATTTCGAGATACCTATATATACCCTCCCCCTATTATTTTGTAAGCAGCTTTTACATTCCTCTTAGCACAAAACCCTAGATATTTGTAGCCTCTATTAAGTACTAATTACTCTCCTAATCTTTCCCTAATTAAGCTTAGTTTCTCATTTCAAGTTGCTAGATCTAGTCTTTCCTAGGAGATTATTTCAGTTTTGGGGTTTGTATTGAGGATTCTAAGGGTGAAGACATTCTCCCTCTTCATTAATACAAGCTTGTTGGTATTAAATTTCTCATCTTTTTTATTGTTTATGCAATTAATTTCCATTTCTAGTTTATTGTTTATCATTTGATTGTTTTAATTGTTCATCTCATAACATGATGTTTATTGAACTACTTCTTACCTTTAGTTGTTTGATCCCTCTTAGTATGTGTGAGTAGTTCTCCTCTAGGGTTTAGGGGGAGCCTAAGGGAGGATTATGTGGGGTATTAGGTTGGTTAATTAGTAAGTTTGTGGTAAATAATTTGGGTATTGCTCATATGAACACTAAGTGTTTGATGAAATGTGTAAACGAAAGTTGCCCATTTTATCAAGCATGGTTTGATTATTTCTTAAGCGACGGTGGTAGAAATGATTAGACTAGTGTTTATATGAGTGATTTGAGACAAATGCGATGGCTTTGTTGATGATTATTGATTGTTGAGACATTAGCAATTGATTTTACTCGAATTACTTACCCATTTGCTAATTACCCTACTAGCCCATTAATCCCCCTAAGGTGAACCCTTCACCTTAGTCTTTCCCTTAATTGTTTTCATCATTATTATTTAGCTATTACTCGTTTTTCCTAGTTTTTAGTTAACTTTCCAATCCAACAATTATTAGGCTAGAATAGGACGCGATCAAACTAGTAGTTGACCCCCTCCATCCTCGTGGATTTGACCCCTTTATACTACTTATTTTGGGTTATTTTTTATGTTTGTTTTGACGACGAAACTGTCATCAAAGTGATTACGGTATTTGGTTTGTTCACGATTTCAAATAAATCGATTAACCTAGTCATCCCAACTATTTTGGCCTCTTTTGAGGTAAGCCTCGATAAGGAGCATTATGACGACATAACAAAATACAAATATTTTCTTTGGAGCAAAAATTTGATGTACCATTGTTAAAAGAAGGCGTCACAAAATATTCAAAAACGCTTTTGACTAAGTGTGACTTATTCATTTACTCTTCATAAGAGACATTTGCAATGGTGAATATGAGGATCAAAAGATACAATTCATTTTGTGTTTAGCTACGGTGGTATAAACGGAGATTGCAATCAAAATGCTACCGTATTAAATAATGGAAACCTTTTCCACGATTGAACGGATTTATAAGTTCATAGAAGAAAAATAATTGTCATTGCGCGAATAATGATAAATATCAATGAAAATAAACATTCATTGCTTATTATAAGTTACTTGTAAAAAACAATTTTAAACAAGTCACTCTTATAATGACCCCTCACGAAATTATATAAGTGATTCCAAGACCCATCTTTAGACAAAAAATAGTCATCGCATGCTACCTTTATCTAAAAATGGTAAGTCAATACTTGACTAATTCTACACTTAGAACTCTTGGTTGACGGATTTCAACTAAATCCATCTCCTAGTCCCAAGATAACGCTTATCTCGTTGAGTCCAATCCAATTTTGGCTTGTGATCGCATCACCCTACTTACCCGAGGTAAAAAGGGACCCACGAGCGTGGTAGGCCTAATGAACACGGGATTCATAGGTGTTATTAATTGGTAAGGCTAATCTCAATTTTTAAACATGTGAGAGATCTTGTCAATTTAGTTATTAATTCCCTATAAGTGAACTAAGTCGGTGAATTGTGAATAACGTTGAATTGACAATAACGGTAAATAAAATGCATGTGTGACGATTTTGGCATGAGCGGAAATAAGCAAGCAACCAAGCAATAATAAAATCCTAGTATGGCCACCTAGCTAATCAAAAATTAACTAGATAGTTACAAATTCAGGAAACCAACTCCTTGGTCCCTTGCCTTATTCACTTGGAACACCTTCCAAAATGGCACCGTCTTGAGGGAGTCACCGGTCTTCATAAAAATAATTACAAATATACAAATATACAAATTCCTATTATACATTTATTCTATAAAATAAAATTATTAAATTATACAAACCGGCGATACGAGATCGCAATAAAATTACAACCAAACCGTTATTCCCTTACATTACGGGTAATAACGATTAAAAATAACTAGGCCATACTAGGTACAAAATTTGCATAAATTATTAAATAAATGACATTCATTCATTCAACCATAAATAAAATAAATTGCTGCAAAATTCATGCCAAAATCGTCCTAAACAATTCATGCTCATTGTAGCTCGATTTTTCCGGGATTTATTGATTTTTAACCATTAAAAATCAATATCAATATTTAAATCTCATTTAAATTCAAACTAATTAACTAAACTGATTTAGAACTCAAAATTAGTCACTACTAATTTTGTTGGTCATTAATTAGATCGATTTGATTTCATTTGCTAAATATTACGGTTTAATCATAACAATTATGAAATAAAACCAAAATAAAATATAAACATCATAAAATTTGAAACCAAAAATTTTGTACATTCTGGAACAATTCCAGGAACTATAAAAATAAAAAACATTTGCTCAAAAAATTTAAATTAATTTTATGAACAAATAGCTTTGTATTTAATTGTTTTATCAAATAAAAACATTAGATATAGTAAAACAGTGAAACAAATTATGAAATTTCACCAAGAGTATCAAAATAATAGTTTTAAATGTAAAAAAAAATTTCAAGACCAGAAATGGACTTTTCAATTTTATGAACATTATAATCTCATATTATCGACTTTTATCGTATAAAAATCAATAAACATGCAATACATAAGTAAAAATCACGAAATTTTACATACAATATGTAAGACATTCATGTGAGATCATAGTAAAATTTCATGGCCAGAATCAACATGCAACTATTTTTAGTTAACTTTTAACTCATAAAATGCATGTTAACTCGGTTTAAACGCCAAAAATCAAAATAAATAGCAAATTAATCCCTAAAATCACGAAATTTAACCACAAACATTTTGAGGTCAGTAGGTATACATGCACCAAAAATTTTGTCAGAATCGTATTTTAACTCAAAATCTTTGATTTATTAGTTATCTTATAACTTTAATAAAAATGTCCAAAATGAACATGCATGCTACAAGCTAGCTCTGATACCACATGAAAGTCCATAGACCTTAATTAGACTCTTCTAATTAGTTGCTAAATTACTTGTTAATTTAGTATTTAATGATCTATGTAACATGCATGCAAATATAAAGACATTTATATAAGAGAAGAAATTTCCTCACATTGGTATGGAAAATATAAGGGCACAACAAGAACTCCTTCTTGTTGGTCTTGAGCTACAAATATGGATGAACACAAACAATCTCCAAAGTAGAAGATCTCCTCTAAGTTGCACCAAGATAAACCCAAATAATCTACCCTTATTATTAACTAGATAATAAGATAGATATTATACTACTAATATTATGACTATACTACTACACTATTAATACTTAGTAAATATTAGTATTTGAGAGTTTTTAGTGAGAGGAAGAATTTTAGAAAGAAGTATAACAATTGCACAAAATGAAGTGGTGAAAAATGAACAACAATTGCTCATTATAAGGCCATTTTGGCCGGTCCATATTAGTCCAAAAGGACCCTTATTTTGTTCAATTTGATCACATGCATTTTTGAGTGGAGTGTTGTAGTATATGTGATGATTATATTCTACTTGTTATGTCACTTTCAATAAGTAACTAAAGAGTAAAAACAAGAACAACAATCATCACTTTGTAACTACAATGTAACCGGCCATATTGGCCTAGTTTGATCCATTTTGATTTTTGATATTTGTCTCACAAATACTTATTTATCATATGGTTAATTATCTTGTATAATTAAGTGTTAATTTGATCATATAACAATTATATGACTCAATTAAATAAATAATATGTACTTAACATTTTAAGTAATATTTTACCATTATATCAATATATAATGGGTCACACAATGCTTAGTTAATTTATTTTACAACTCCTTGTAAATATAATTAACTAATTACCTCTATCTTAAAACCTCAACTAATTTAGTAATTTAACGATTAATTACTAAGTTAAATCTTATTTAATCGTATTAAAATAAGATATACATTTATTAGTCAATTATCGCATAATTGAAAAATAAGTTTAATCGAATTTGAGTTCTTAACTCAATTTCTAATAATTAACTCTCGTACATATCGAATATATGTAATGTACTAATTACCTGTATCGTATACAAATAATTAGTTACTATTTGGATTTCATCCTTTAGGTGTGACCGAAAGGGATCAGTTGATCACCGCCGTCAAACGACAATAACGTCAAACTCTAGTCAGCCAACCGTTATTGATTTACGTTAATCAACTGACTAATCATATATATAGTCAATAAATATCCCAATTATATTCCTTAATAAGATTTATTATGTGGCGCACTATTGTGGAGGACACCTACTCCAACAGTCTCAATATTGTTGTAACATAACTTTTATATGTACATTTATTTCAAAAGGTCGAGAAAAAATATAGTCATTTTAATTTCCGTCCATATAAGATTTATCTTTGGTGTTTATATCGACTTAAATGTATTAAAATCATGTTATATTAACTGAATATATTCACTTTTCATCGATTTTCTAATTGAACGTGAATTTAAATTCATTTTATAAAAATATAATTAAATATATATGTATATATATATATATATATCTATATACACACACTTATATTTGGCAAATACATATTCGCATTGTTGTTTATTTTACGATGACAATAAACAAAAGTTTTGGATAATTATGCTCATTTATATACTCTTATATTTAATAATAACGTGTATTGTTAATTACGACCCGTGTATTTTTTGCACGGGTTTGAAACTAGTTATATTATATGTTCCAATCTCATTCAACTAATTTTTTATTCTCAAGTACATCTAAAACCATCTGATCGGGCCCAATTTAATCTTAACCATTGACAAGTAATGGAACTCATTTTCTTTCTAAGAAGTTGGGAAGGTTCCTTACCCTTCCAGAGTTCCAGATATAAGTTTTTTCTAATTTGAAGTTACGAAACCTTGCTTGCACTCCAAGATGTTACAAAATAGGCTTAATAGATTATTGTTGATATGTAGCTATGGAGAAAGACTTATTGGAGAAATAAGTTGATTATGAAGGTTTGTTTTATGTGCTCGCTTCAACAAAAGGGTGAAGGATGACAATTTTTTTCAAATGAATGTGAGTAGTGTAGTTAAAATGTAGAAAATTTGTAGTTAGTATGATCCGAAAATAATTTAAAATTTTAGTTGTTGATCAATTTACCACACTAAAAAATAAGCAAACATGGGTATTTATGTCGCAAATTAACCTTTTGCAACACACCTACTGCAGAACTTGTCTATCTCATTATTTGGCGGCAAAAAAGAAGTTTGCGCCGGAAATTACGTTGCAAGAGGAGGAATCTGCGACAGATATTCCATTGCAAAGATTTCTGCAACGGATTTCTCGAGTTTTGCAATAAAAATTACGTCGTAAATGTTGACACCCTGCGACTGAAATCCGTCGCAAATATGTTTGCTACGAACTTTATAAGCTTTGACTCTGGCCCCTGGTCACACTTGCGACGAAAATTCCGTCGCATACCTCGTTGCTATGGACTTTTCTTAACTGGAAGCCAATCCATCGCAATAGTCAACGTTTGCGACGTAATATTCGTCGCCAATTTTTTTTTTGCTACAGTCTTTTGTTAACTGGAAGTCAAAGTCCGTCTAATGTTTACGACGGAATGTTCTTCGCATATACTAAACATCCGCAGTAACTTTTCTCGTCATGTGAATTCATGCACGACATAGGATGTACGCCTGATACTGTAACACCCCAGCCCAAACCCTAAGTCATGAGCAGTTGCTCGCGGTAGTTTGTCAGGTTGTGTACATGACCCACGGGTTAACACAGGTCCTTTTCAACGCATTTTGTACTCACTCATGCACATCCCGGGAACCTTCCTAGGAGGTCACATATCATAAAACTACTATGAGTCAATCACGCTTGAATGTGGAGTTCTTTTGCATGGATAACCAGAAAAGAAAATGCACTTTGTTGATATGAGTAGTAATTTCAATCTCTTTAAGCAATGATCATTTAAGCATATCAATGGATCTCTCCAAGAGGGTATCACACCATTCGGTTAACATGAAGTATTACAACTACATATTACCCGTCAGAAGTCCGTTGCACACACCTAGTTTTCGTCGCAGAGTTCGCTTTGCTACGGAGTTCGTGCTCGTCGCAATATCCTCGTCGTTATGCTGCCTTTCTTAGCGATGCCAATTACTATATAAAATATTTACTTAGTTTTATTATCAAGGGGTCTCATTTTATAATTCGGCACAAGGCTTTCAATTTTTTTATACGCCCCTCATCACCATCTTAATATACTACCATCAACAACTACTATTTATAATAATAACTCTTGGAATCTCTTGTTGCAAATGAGTGAAAAAAATGAACATACATCTAATGTGCTACATTATACTCAATATGTGACGAGTAGGGGTGTCGCACCTCTACATCAAACAATATATTTATAAAACTCAATACCAAACTAATTAATGTAGTAGGGAATCTACGAATACAGTTATGATTGGTACTAGTTTATGTTTTGTTTAGTCTAACTGATGAAATTAAAGTTTGAATATTCTAAGAAAATCTACACTAATGAAAAAAGCAAACAAGCAAGCAAGGAAAGTATATATATATAATGAGTAATTAAAGGAGTTAGAGAGTTGAGTCCAATATCTAGCTCCTAAGACAAAGTATGTTAAAGGCCACAAAACCCAAAATTGACAAGTTTGTACTTGAAGTATCTTACATTCGGGAAGGTGACAAATATGTCCTAAACGTTTAACACTATGTGCAATTTAGCCAATGTATTTCTATTAGTGCAAATTAACCCCATTAGTTATGTTTGATGTGCAATTAAGCCAAGTTGAATATATTCCGGTATTTTTCTCGTCGGAAAAAACGACATGGTACTGGAAACATGACTAGGATTCAGGTAATTTAAAAAAAACATTGAATATAGGGTTATCTCCTCCATCATTTATTATTTTTTATGTTTAATTCCTCTATCATTATCTTATACGAAGTATTCTCGACTCCAAAGTAGTTTAATATCCATGTTTTATAAAAATAGACTAAAAAAACTTAAAGTTAGACCGTAATAGATTAATATTTTAAAAATTGTACTTGGACTTTTCCTCAATTTTTCATTATTCAGTTTAGGTAGTCTTTTAATTACAACAATAATGAATGATTTATCACATATGGGAACGAGACTTTGATAAATCAAAGAAACTGAAGTGAAAATGGCGAGAATGCATCATGGATCGAGGAAAGAGGTAAAAGTATAAGAGGAAGAGAGAGATATGAGGAAGTGGGAGGGGATGAGTCATGAATGAGAGTAAAACATACATTAACGACAATGGTAGAGGTAAACGGTGAGTTGCTATATTCAGTGTTTTTTTAAAAATTATTTATCCGAATCCTAGTTATGTATCCGGTGCCATGCCGTTATTTTCGACGAGAAATTTACCAGAATATATCCAGTTGGGAATAATTGCACATCAAGCCTAACTAATGGGGTTAATTTGCACTAATAGAAAGACATGAGGCTAGATTGCACATAATGTCAAATATTTGGGGACTTATTTACTACTTCTCCGTTATCCTAAATTGATACGGAATACATTTTATCAAATTTTTGAATATTCAATCCCGTATAAAATTACACATGAATAAAATTAGTAAGTTGTCAATTACACACACCTCGGTACTTAATAGTAAATCTAGCAAAATTGAACCCGAAAAACAACAACAAATTCCACATTTTTCTACACTCAATCTGCAATTGAAACACAACTCTTCTTTAAAAAAAACCAATCCCTCAGTCTTCATTTTTTTTACTGTCTCTCAAACTCACAAAACCCTTACTCTTCTTCATCCTCTCTCCTCTAGAAACCCCAAATGTGGTAATTTTCTTTTATTTAATCCTTTTTTTGTCAACTTCTTCTTCTTTTTTCTTCTCCATTTCTCCCTCTATTTACAATTTACCCATTTCCCTTCTCTTTATTTTTTACGTTGCATTTTTTTTGTTACATTGAGCTGTTTTTTCTTGTTTGCATGTTGTTTTTACATAGGGGTACTTTGAATTATTACTAGGAATACAAAATATTAGTGTAAAACCGCCTCACAAGAGACTAATTACTTTCCGTTTTACTGCAGGCGTAAATTTGTGATCTGGGTAACTCAAGTGTAGTCCTTGGCATTCTGAAAATATAAGTGAGGGAACTTTTGTTTTACTTTCTCATACATTTTTATTTTATTTTTATCAAATTTAGTATTGTTTTCTTTATATGTCTCGATTTTAGTTGCGGTCAAAGACTCGTTATTTCTCGACTTTAGACTTGTTGGAATGATTTAAAATGTTGGAGCGAATCTCTATACTTATTGTATCATGCACTAGCAGAGTGTCCTGATTTCATTATGGGTCGTCAAGAATCAATCTCTAAGTGTTTTTAGCGAAGAATTAAGGCGTTATATAACGCGCTCTGCTCTTGCCTTAGTGTCAGCAGGAGGCATTGGGCCAAAATCTGTTGAATTACTGTACTCTTTATATTCATTGTGACGGGTATTGTAATCAAAGGTAAACAAATGATTGAGATGGAGGGAGTACTTCTTAGTTGTAGGCATGTCTAGAAAGGTTGGACATTTTGCGGGTCTGCTTGAACGGTGTTCATTTATTATTTAGGGCTTTTTTGGATGAAGAAAGTTGAAAGGAAACGGAGGGGAGGGAGAGCTGCAAATTCTATTGTTCGCCTAGCAAATAGGGTTCGAGCCTTGGAGGGAAATGAAAGGGAATGAGAGTTAATTTTCCAACCAAAGAGTCTTGTCAAAATATCTCCAAAATAGGAACGCTACGGAGGAAAACTCATATGCTTTATACCCCTTCCTCCTCCTACCTCCTTACCTCCTCAATTGCTATCCAAACACACGATTAGGCCTTGTTTGGATAGGAAAGAAGGAGGGGAAGGGAGGGGAGGGGGAAGGAGGGAAGTGGAAGGAAGGGGAGGGAGAATGGGAGAATGTGATTTTCCATCCTAATCTTTCCTATGTTGGTGGGGAATCCATTACCCCTCCCCTCCAAATCTCTCTATCTTCCGTCCTTCATTTTGCTAACCAAACAATGGAGAGATTTTGGAGAGAATTCCCTCTAAATCTTTCCTATTGTGGAAAGATTTTGATTTTGATTTGTATTCGAGGAAGGAAAATGGATCCCTTTGAATTCCCTCCATTTCCCTCCACAGTCCACCCTTATTTGCTATCAAAACAAGGATTTTAAACCCCTACTCTCCCTCCCTTCCTTTTCCTCCAAATCCCTCCATCCAAACACACCCTTGTTATTTTCTGCAGAGATGTCATCCGAACACACCCTCAAGGTTATTTTCTGCAGAGATGTTTGTTTGCAGGGAACTGTTTTATCGTGTTACATATTGATGACTAGCTTACTTTCTTAACCAACCTTAACTCATAGAAGATATATTCAGTCTTTAAGAACCATTAACTTTGAGGTATCAAAAGTTATGCTATGATTTTTGCTTTCGCAGTGTTCTGTGCCCTGGAATACTTGTTAGGGTTGATAGATCACTGACTCATATGGCTATGTTCTAAGGTGCTGGAATGGGTTCTCAACTCGAAATTTTAAAAATCTTTTTGACCCTTTTAATTCCCGTCACAGCTTATCTTCTTCACATCACATTATGGTCATACCCAAAACGTTGTCAACTCTGAATATAGAAATTGGAGAAAAGGGATCATTTTTAGTGTTTTTGATCAATCTAAATTTCCTGTGAAAATGTTGTACTGTTTCTCTTATAGATACCCTGAAAGAAACATTTGTGTATCTTTTTTTTGAATATTTATACCTGTCAACCTCGGTTGCAGAAATACGCTAAGTGTAAATTTTTGTTTATATTCTTTAGTCGGTTTGTTTTTTCTGATCATCGAGTGCATGCGAAAGTTTGCAAAATTTGGTACTTGCTTTTGTATTTATGACTTATGAGTCGGGTGGATAAGTATTTGCGTTTTGTATTGTGTAGCTGAGCTAAAGATCTTGTGATTAGACATGGCACCAAGTGCTAGAGTTAAAAAAGCTTTTGCTGCTATGAAGGCCATTGGGATTTCGCAAGAAAAAACAAAACTGGCCTTGAAGAAGCTTCTTCAAGTGTTTGACAAGAATTGGGATGCAATAGAAGCAGAAGACTATAGGGTTCTTGCTGATGCTATTTTTGAATATGAGGAAGCTGAGGTGTAATTTCATTTTTCATTGTCCATTGTCTATGGTTCCCCTCAATTTCCATGCTTTCTAGAATTATCAGCTAGTAAAATTGTGTTAACTGATGTGTTTATATTTTTATGTCAACCGGTGAATTAGATGGCTGAGAAAGAGAAGAAGAAGAAGCCAGAAAATGCTGACGTATGCGGTTCTTTATGCCAACTTTTGCATCTGCTTTCCGAATAATGTCATGTTGTCATGTATTCTTTCTACTCAATTTATATTGCTCTCAATTTAACTTTGGTTGTCAAACGATGTCACACTTAGACCTACAATAGTTTCAAATAATAATAATAATAATTATGAAACATGGTTGATTTGATATATCAAATCGATAAATTTTATATTGTGTCGCTAATTTGGAGAGATTAATAGTCAAAGTTGACCCCGGAAGACCACCAAAGTTAAATGTGGACTAAATTTTGGATGGAGGTAGTTCATTTATTGATTAATCTGCTCTTTGACCTTACTGAATAGCAAGGGGAAGCATCCGCGGTAGTAGTCTGGCAGGATGGTCCTATACATGATGAAATTATGCAGGATGAGCCAGAGAGGCCTTTGAAAAGGTTGCGTCTAAAGAACCAAGACCATGGTGCTGGTTCCAATGGCCAACCAAGCCCAACAGCTGGTGGTGGTGCTTTGAAGATACCCAAAGTAGAGCCCGGTCAGCCTGACACTTCTCCCAGCCAATGTGACCAGCTCACGACAAGATCTCCTCGACGAAGTACAAGAGCCAATTCTCAGCCGGTCTCACCTCAATCTCTTCTGAGACACAAGGGGAAAGAACCTGCTACATCGCATATCGATGAGGCTAGCTTAGGAGTTGTCCAACCATCGAAGAAACCTTCTCAGGCATTGAGGCTTAAGGAGTCAAGGACTGAACAAGGCACTTCTCATAATGGTAAACAGAAGCAGCCTCAAATGATTGGGTTGATAACACCCAAAGATGAGCCAATTACCGATGATGTGGTGTCTATCGAGCCTCTTGCTGTCGTCCTCCCTGGTACCTTCCGATCCTCTAGTTTAATGTTAATTATGCCATTATTTGTTGTGCGCGTCTGATGCTCATATAAGCTAATTCTTCACCGTATTTTATGGTGCTGATAAATAGGCCACCCATATATAAAGGCCTTTTTTACTTGGTACTTTTCTTTGTTTATTTTTAAAACTGGTTTTGCATAAATCACAAAGATATGGTATCGGATATGCAATATGCACTTAGGGAATGTGTGAGACATAGATCTTAAGTAGATACCATGATACAAATACTGAAATACACGACCTACATCGGGATTCACTTTACAATTTGAGCGAATGTGGTCATACGGTTCAGATCTATTAATATGATGGTTCTATAAATGATTTTCTTTACTGAATCATCGTTGTCTAACAGGCTCTACGAACTTTCATAGATAGAATCGCTAAAGGCACACTCATAGTGAAATATTTATTTGTTTTGTTTTTGCGTTCATGTTCTATTGTGAATGGGATCATAATCTTACTTAAAATTTGTTCTCTAATTCGCAGGGCTGTACTGACTCATTGTGATAGGGCTACTTTGTTTGTTATAAAAGCTGTAAATTTAGGCATAACTGAAAATAGGATGATATGCGAGAAATTTAATTGTTTATAGTGATTTGGCAATTGACCTCACTACATCTGATCGAAGTTGGAACTGCATTATGTTTGTCCAAGAGTAAAATGACTGAGAAGTAGCAATATGTAAGCATTATGCACGTTCTTGGACCAATAGATATGTACTTGAAAACTGAAATCGAAACTGCATGTGAATGCCAATATGCCAAACTTTGCTAGAATAATTCAGAATACAAACTCAAGAAAATTAAGCTCCATAACTTTTTATTTTCAGTAATTACTGCAAACTAGTTTTCTGATTTTCATCTTTAGTCTTTAATGATATTATATCAGCATTATGTCAGCGTGCAGATTCTACATCCAATGGTATTATGTGTGCAATGTAAGGCTTTCTAATACTCATCTTCAGTCTTTATTTTTCTTGAAATACAAACGGTGGTGGATTGTGCAGAACCCGTGAACAATGAAGCTCTTTCAAAACCTGCTAATCAAGATAACCAAGGATCTGAGACAATGGATGGAGTTCATGAAGGCATGGGATCATTGGCATCAACTGCACAAGCGAAGCAGTTGCAAAAGATTGATGTTTCTGACGGAGCTCCTGCAAAACTAAATATTGCAGCCTCAAGTCTTGGAAAGGTTCAGATATCGCTGACCTACAACTTGGTTTCCGGAGAACATGAGATGCACATGCCTGATTTGGAAGCAGTTTTGAAGAAAGTCAATGATAACTGTCTTAAAGCCTACAAAGTTATGAACTCTGAATTTTCTGTAACAAAGCTGATGAAACAATTATGTGATTGTGTTGAGGAGCTTGGCCAAACTGCCGATGATTCAGTTGATAACAACGGATTGAGTACCCTTCCTCTCTGTAGTTCTTTAAATGAAGAATCTTGTGGTGATGTTGCTGTTACAAATGATAGGATCCTGGCTAATAGTTTGACTCCACCATTCGTTTCTACAAGCCTAGAGATAGTCATGCAATCTGAAAGAGATGCGATTGATGAAATGAATCTCAAGAGCATAGTGGTTGTTGATCCTTATGATACAAGCGACATCACAATGGGCAGAGAAATGGTTAAGGTTTCGTTGGAAAAATTTAACTGCGAGTTTCTACCTACATTCCATTATATATCTGAAAATGTCATTTCGGACAATGCTGATGTGAAATTTTCTCTTGCACAATTTGGCGATCAAGATTGTTGTTTTTCGTGCCATGCTGATTGTTCGTCACTATCCCTTACTTGCAACTGTGCACGACACAATGGGGGAGAATTATCATACACAGCAGACGGTCTGGTCAAGGAACAGTTTGTTGATGAGTGTGTTTCTTTAGTCCGGAACCCCCAAAAGCATAACCTGACCTTCTGTAAGGTGTGCCAACTAGAGCTATTTAAAAATGAGGATATATTAGATCCATGTAAGGGCCATTTGAAGAGGAAGTTTCTCAAAGAATGTTATACTAAATGTGACTGCAGCCAAAATTGTGGAAATCGTGTTGTTCAAGGAGGCCTAAGGTGTAACTTGCAGGTAAAATTTTTCATTTTTATTTTTGTTTAATGATATTATTCCATGTTGGAGACTTGTAGCTGTGTAGTCGTGTAGATAGTTGTAGTTCTACGGGTGGCGTGAAGTTGCTTGTACGGCTGTATGACATGTTTATAAATTAGGCCATTATCTTAGTTGGGTGGTCGCTTCGTTTGCGATTGGTCTTATTTCCATATTTTTACTGTGTTTGTAGGTGTTCTGGACTGCTGAAGGAAAAGGCTGGGGGCTGAGGGCATTGGACAATCTCCCCAAAGGAGCCTTTGTTTGTGAATTTGTCGGAGAAATACTGACAATGATGGAGCTTCGTGAGAGAAATTTAAGTAGAAGCAATGACAAGCATTCATATTCACTACTACTTGATACCGATTGGGGTACACGAGAATTGAAGGAGGAAGAATTTCTTTGCCTGGATGCCACATTGTATGGAAATGTTGCGAGGTTTATTAATCACAGGTATTTTTACAAGTGCTATGTGTAGTAGTCTTCGAGTTATTCTGGTTCCCATGGCTCTACTCTCTCTCTTGCTTTCTGTTTCTTGCTTCTTTATGAAATTAAGTTATATTGGTTGTGTGGACCTATCAATAAATTATTAATGAAGTTTGTGTGTTTAACTTCTAAAATAAAACCGGTGAAAAAACAGATAGTACCTTAAAACTCAAAAACTATTGTTGTCTCTACATATGTTGCTGTTAGGCATTTTATCGAGCTGATCTGTGCTTGAGCTTTGGTGGGTTGGAGATTGGACCGGAAACCTCAGCACAACCTCAGACTCAGTTCAAAGTGACCGCCGAGGTCTGAAAAGGCTCGAGTTCTGCATGAGCTTACCTCAATTTTTTTTTAATTCATTATTTCCTTTCTGTTTTGCTTTTCTTAATCTAATTCATATAAGTAACTTGCTATCCTCCAAGCTCTATCTCAATTTTATAATCCCCGTTAAAAGCAGAATAAGGTTTACTAACTTAAGTGGAGGGAGTGATTAAGAGTTAGTATAATTATATAATATTCAGAGTAAATTAGAAAGTTAATGAGGAGCTAAAATGGTTTTCTGATCAGCCAACTACTAAGGTTGGGTCGGCTAAATTTGGGTCAAGCTCAGACTGTGCTCGACCTTGAGTTTGGTTTGGCTACGCAAGGTGAGTTTTGACTGAACTGATTCTTAGGGCTCATAGAGAAGGCTCAGCTTAATTCCACCCCTAATATTATTTGGTAATTGCAGTGCATGTCTCCTTTAGCTAGGATATGTCAGTAATCTTTTTACCTTTGTTATTGGGTTCAATCTTATTGGTTTTTGCTCTTGAGACATCTGCACTGCGATATTTATAATTTTCATTGGTTTCTAGAAAAATATGTAATTACTTGATTGACCAAAAGGTAAAAGATGTTCCACATGAGTTTGCAAATTAGAAGTATTCCGCCGAAGGTTCGGAATATCAGCATGCTTGGTTGCGGATATTTATCTTTTCTTATTTCACGAGATTTCCTTGTCTCTTACAGATGTACAGATGCAAACTTGATTGAAATTCCAGTAGAAGTAGAGACTCCTAGCCATCATTACTATCATGTATGTAGGCATGCTTTTCTTCTTTTCTACTCCCTCAATGTCATGTACTCCCGTCTCCCTGTTTGACTTTATGATGTCAACGTTTGAAAGCTTTGATCTTAATTCTGAAATCTTAACAATGTTGAAAAAATATGAAAGTAAATTAGATGATACGAAGATATGACAAACTTTGAGATGATATGAAGATATTTACATTTGTTATATTTACACAAATATATATTTTCGACAAAATTAAGGATATTTCCCTCCATCCGTATTAAGTTTATACATTTTTCATAATATGTGCGGGGTTTCAGAAAAATGCATACAGTTGATTTGGTTGGAGAAAGCCATAGATAAATGGTACTCCCTCCATTTATAAGTTATAACCAAATACACCACTTCCCTTTTACCCACTTGCCGAGACACAAATTACAATGTAAGTATCTTAAATTTTACATCATAAAAAAATCTAAAAATTTGATATTCTTATTGTATTTACAAAGGTGAATCAAACAAGATCCCGCATAACTATACTTTTTCTTATACATAGGAATCATGAAAATTATCTTCGATCATGAATAGTGTCAGATAGTGAAGTGGTACATTTGGCTTATGAATGGAGGGAGTAAAAGACATGTCAAAGTGTGACATAGGAGCAAGTATAAAGTCAAATGGGATAAACATGTAATTATATATAGTGCAGACTGCAGATAATTCATTCTTTGAAGAAATTTACATTTTTTTGAATGCTGTTTGGATCTGATATCCGGGTTGCAGATAATTCATGGATTTTTTTTCATTTCCTTGTGTGCAGATTGCATTATTTACTACCAGGGACGTGAATGCTTTTGAAGAGTTAACATGGGTATGTACTAGCTTTTTTGTTCCTAATTCCTTATCCATCGTTTAGGAAGAGTCCAGTCTTTTGCTATGAAGTTAGACGAACATGTTGTTTCGTTGGGTATGGCTTGTCACATTGAACATGGCTTATGCTTGACCAATTGTGGTTGCCAAAACTCGTTTTATTGGAGGGTAGGATGCATAAGTTATTATTCTATGTGATGTTACTCATGACGGTCTCTAGGCATACCTTATAGTGACTTTCATAGTAGTTGCTAGTTTCTACCAAAAAGAAATGGGGGAAAAAACATCATTAGCTTCTAGCTGATATACACCGGACTTTTGTGGATTTAGATCTCCTCTTCTCGTGATGAAATATGTCAAGTCATGCTTCTGTTTTAGGAGTCAAAATTATCCGACTGTGTTATGTAGTATGTACGGTCTTATCACACTTATGTAGCCAATTGAGCTGGTGTTACGAAAGTTTACAACATATATGAAGTATTGGATCATATATATACACTCCTCTAGCTATGTGGCAGTTTTTTACCATATTGATTCACATGTTTGAAGAACCTAATAAGTGTATCAATATGAGACCGTTGCACTTATAAGCGACTGCTTCATTTACCCGCAGGATTATGGAGTTGATTTTGATGACAATGAGCAGCAGTACATCAAAACATTCCGTTGTCTATGTGGCAGTCAGTTTTGCCGCAACATGAAACGTTCAAGTAGTACTCTTTCTCAATTTCTCATTATTCTCTAGATATTTTTAATTTTTAATCCCAAATATTAACATTTTTCTATTTTTTTCAGGACCTAGATCCGTCTTAACCTTGCAGTAAGCATCTGACTAGCTGTACAAAGCCAAGGTAGAAGGGCTGTGCATTTTGACACCTGTGACCTGACTAGTTTTTTATTTTTTGCTTATCGGAGCATAACTTCTCGAGCTTCCGCTGATGGTGTTTAGGGTGGTAGAATTTAGAACCTGTGTATATCTCTAGTGGCCTGTAATGCTTCTGTATAACTTAACAAGAAGTCGTCTTTTTTTTGTAAAGCATTGTGTGTCGTGTGCTCATGGCATATATTTTATGTGCATAAAACTTGTTTTGTGGCCACCACAATTCTCAGATTACCACTAGTATATGTAAGGTAGTTAAACCTGTAATGTCCTGAAAACCATCGATGGCTTCGCAAGAGACTTTAGTAAAGGTAAATTATTACGGAGTAGAACTATTGTCGTAATTTAAAATTCCATCCCTTTCACCCTCCTTCCCGATTTCCATTGTCCAGATGCCTCTGTATACCACGTGTAGCAACAAATTGTGCTTTTCACTCAGAAGACCTCATCGGAGAATTCTTGATGGTTGTTAGTCTGTGCCTCGTGCATTCCCGCCTCAATTCTTTTACTCCTCTCTTCTTTGTGGCCCTAGAGAAGGTTTCATATCTAAATTTTGTTCAATTCTTATCAAAACATGTGATCAAGTCGATAAAGGTCGCTATTGGGATCAAGGTTGAGGTGAATATCGCTGTCAAGAGTGTTTTCAGTAGTTTTGAGGTTGTATCTAAAATCGTGTGTGAGATGTACACACATTTGTTACTGTGTTATTTTTAGGAATACTCTACGAATTTTGATAGATTTTGAGTAAGGTTGCTATTTTATACTCATACCTATTATAACTACAACAGAGCTCGGTTATATTTATAAGTCAAACCTATTATAACTACGACATAGCTAGAGACTAAATGTTAAGGGCCTAATGGAAATTTTAACAAAAAAGTTTCAATTTGTACCTGTCCCGAGAGCACTATGTCACGGGCCGTACCTAATAGGTTTGTTGACTTGACACATTGCCTTAAAAAGTTCGTGGCATATGTGTTTAAGGCCGTAGAAATATGGCTTTCCTAGTCTCCCATATTGTACTGACCTTGCGCCTCATTTAAAATAAAAGAAAAAAAAAACACTATGTGATGGGCCGAACATCCAAAAGTGAAAGAAATCCAATAAGCATTCAACCCACAAGCCCAGCCCAACAAAGTAAACACCAAAAACCCTAACTTCACATATGATATAACACCACATTTCCCCTAGTTTAGATTTCTAGTAATAAGAAGAAAGCAGCAGCCATGTCGAAGCGAGGTAATAATAAATCTTTACATCATTTGTTTACCTTAGATTAAAATACCCGTCACGGTAACGCATTTTATGATGGTGCAGGAAGAGGAGGATCAGCAGGAAACAAGTTTAGAATGTCACTGGGTTTACCAGTAGCAGCAACAGTAAACTGTGCAGATAATACAGGTGCTAAGAATCTTTACATTATTTCAGTGAAAGGTATTAAAGGTAGACTTAATAGGTTACCTTCTGCATGTGTTGGTGATATGGTTATGGCTACTGTCAAGAAGGGTAAACCTGATCTTAGAAAGAAGGTTATGCCTGCTGTTATTGTTAGACAACGTAAACCTTGGCGTCGAAAGGATGGTGTTTTTATGTATTTTGAAGGTTCGTAACTTTCTCTGTCTCGATCATTTGTTTAACTTTTTCATTTTGGGTGTCGCCTTCGTTTGTTTAGCTTTTTATATTCCGAATGCTTTGCATTTATGCATTTTCTATGTGTTTGGGTGCCCATTGAACTTTCTGACCTTACAGTAGACATTTCCTTTTTAGGCCAATCACATCAAAATTTATGCAAAATAATCTTGTTTGACAGTAAAAGTGACATAGTTTTCGGCCTCGGCTTATCTTATTTCTGTTTTAGCTTTATTAGGTTTCGGACTTTGATAAATGTCGAGCGACTAATCCTTGGCCTCTCGTTGTTTAGAACCATTGAGTATGTACGGGTTTACAGCACGGTGGTGTTGTTATTCGTGTCATTGTGTTTCCTGTCTGCTGGTATATTTTCTCGCCGAGCTTATGGTTTCTAACACATTTCTTATTAACGACCTGCTTTCGTTTTGTTGCCTATCCAATTGAATAAATTTAAAGAATTGTCATATAAATGTCTCATTCAGCCTTGCATTTTGTATTGTAATAACACATAGTGGATATCTTAGGGCCACCTAATTAACACTCTCATTTTTCCTTTTCCCGTATACCTTGGTGCCAAAAGCATATGGGCTAATTCCAAAGAATGTTAGAGAGTGCTAAAGTATAAATGTTTTTCTTCACACAACTACCTTAGGTATTACAAGACTATACAACGGATTTACAGGATACTATTATTTTTTCTGCCTAACTTGGTGCTTTCGCTACTTCAAATCGTTCTATGTATAAGGTCTATAATTCTATATGTATCATGAGGATGCTGGTTTTATCTGCCATATATACTTGTATAAGATGGTTTTACACGGGCATTTTTTGTAAACCGTGTGTTATTTACCCCAACACCCTATAACGAGACTGTTTTGTGACTACCATAACTTAAGGTGGGTTTTTGAGTTTCTCTTGCGAACGGTTTTTCAGAATCTTTGTAAAAACCGCCTTCAAATGACTTTTGCTTGTCCGCCAGTATATTTTCCTTTTCTAATAATCAGCTCGGGTTTTGTATCAGATAATGCTGGTGTGATTGTTAATCCCAAGGGAGAAATGAAAGGTAATATTACCTTCTATGTTCATTCTGCCATAAGCATCTTATCTAATGAATGACCGAACATGGCATTGACTTTGTTGTTTTTTTTGTGGGCAGGATCGGCTATAACAGGACCTATCGGGAAAGAATGCGCTGATCTCTGGCCAAGGATAGCGAGTGCTGCCAATGCTATCGTTTAACTACTGTTTCTCTGAGATCTAGCTTAATACTCACAAATCGTTTTTGTTATCATCACATCAAATAGTTGGATTTTGGCAAACCAGACTTGTTAATTTGGTGAATTTGAGGGGACATTTGTTCTTGTCGTATTTCGTGAACATGCTTCTACTATGTTGTTGTGAAGTACTCCTCAATTGCTATAATTCTCTATGCTTGTGCTGTTGTCTAGTAGCTGTCAATTGCTATGATTCTCGATGCAAGGCGCGTGGGAATAATCTCATTGTGTTATTTGTGACAGTACGACTATACGAGCAGTTGTTAAGTGCTAAAAATTCTTGATGCAAAGCGTATGGGAATGATCTCATTGTGTTTCCCCGCTGCCGGCATGAGCCTGTGTGGCTCTGAGATAGTATTGACATTGGTTATAAAATTCTTGAACAATACTTTATGCAACTATGCTCTTTCGACATAATTAGATACACTATATGCTCGATAAAATGCTATTGTACGGGTCTTGGATAGGACCAAACTTTATTTTTTGTTCCTGTCAAGCCAATGTCTGGCTAAATTTGACCGATTCTACGTATTTGTGGAATCACAAATTCTCATTTAAGACGGTCATGATTCGTCTTAACCGAATCACTCTACTTGTTGCTTAAGAAGTATCAAATTTTTGTACCACCATGTGATAGTATTTGGCCCGTCTTAAATTTAACATGAATAGTTTCCGTCTTAAATGAGACTTAGGCCCTGTTCTTTTGGACTTAAAGTCACCCTCTTTAAATTCAGTTCAACTCCTATAAGTTCAGGTCAGCTCTTATAAGGCCATGTTCTTTTGGAATTAATTTCAGTTCCTATAAATTCAGTTCAGCTTCATTAAGTTCAGCTCAGTTCAGTTCAGCTCTATTAAGTTCAGTTCAACTCTATTAAGTTCAGTTCAGTTCAATTCAGATTACTTTTATTTCAACATTATTATGATTATTATTCTTATCATTGTTACTATTATGTTAATTCATTTAATATTGTTATTATTATTATATTTATATTTTTAAAAAATTATTTTATTACTATTATATCACCGTTATAATTATTCTTTATATTATTATATTTATGTTTAATATATTTATTTATTCTTATATTATTACGATTAATGGAAATATTAATATTATAAATATTTATTAATATTATATTTTATTGATATATTCATTATTATGAATATTATTAGAAAATTATTATTATTAATATTATAATTAATAATAGTAATAATAATAATAATTATGTGATTTATTTTTTATTGATATATTCATTATTATGAATATTACTTGTTTCCTCATGATGATATAGAAATAGATGGTTAGAAAACGATGTAATATGTGATTTTTTTTATCATAATGTAAACGTAGTAATCTGTATGAACAAACCAATATATATAAATCGGAATAATGTTATTATCTTACCTTATGTTTTCGAGTATATATGTTTTTTGTATGACATCCATTTCCAAAAGATAATAATAATAATAAAGTTCAGTTTAGTAAGTTTAGATTTTATAAGTTCTATTCAATTAAGTAATATTAAATTCAGAAAAGTTCGGCTCCTATAAGTTCAATTCAGTTCAGTTCAGCTCTTATAAGTTCAGTTCAGTTCAGCTCTTATAAGTTCAGTTCAGTTAAGCTCTTATAAGTTCAGTTCAGTTCAACTCCTGTAAGTTCAGTTCAGCTACTATAAGTTCAGTTCAGTTCAGTTCAGCTCCTATAAGTTCAGTTCAGTTTAGTTCAGCTCCTATAAATTCAGTTCAGAAAAGTTCAGCAAAAATCAGCCCAAAAGAACAAGGCCTTATTGGAAATCACAAAGATATGTGAGTACAATTTAATCAAAGGTACATAAATTAACACAAAGTCTTCAATGAGACCAACTACATAATCAACACAAATGGAATGAAGTAACTCTTAAACAAATAAATTTAAATTTCATTAAGCCAAATGAAATAGTTAATTTAAATAATTGATGACACAATGTATATATAAGTCTTTACAAGTAAAATACCCAATTACACTATATTGCATTATAAATATATTTTCATTTAGTTTAGATGCAAGTAAATTTGACGGATTATGTCTGAAACAAAGGGGTTGTTTGGTTACCCACTAAATAACATAGGAACTTAAATTCATGTGAATTGTAAAATGGGCATGTTGTTTGGTTGCCCCAATTGATATATGATTATTTTGGACCGTTTCCCCTCCTTATTTTCTTTTGTTTCACCGCATTTAGTTTTGTTTGGCGTCGGTTTTATCGTATTTTGGCCCTCATCTCGTGTACTCTCATACTATTTAATTCCGTCTCAATTCACAGGAAATATGTCAAGACAAGGACGAGACGGGATGAGAACCGAGAAACCGTCACAAAAGCTAAACTCAATGAAGAAAGGAAGAAAAGGAGAGGAAGAAGAAGTCAGTGGAGCTCAGCCGGTCCAGGTCACCGGCAGCCGGCCAGCCGGCTGAGCACCCAAGGCTCTTACTAAGGAAGGAAGAAGGGAAGAGAAGGAGAGGAAGAAAAGAAGAGAAGGAGCAGAGGGACTCAGCCGGTCCAGGCCACCGGCAGCCGGTCCAGGCCACCGGCAGCCGGCCAACCGGCTGAGCACCCCCTTTACACTTGACAAAACCTCAAAACTTGGAAGATCATCAGGTGGTCTCAGCCGGTCAAGCCCACCGGCAGCCGGCTGACCGGCTGAGACCTATCTATCATGAAGAAAAGTTGAGTTTTGAAGTCAGTGGGGCTCAGCCGGTCAAGGCCACTGGTGGCCGGTCGACCGGCTGAGACCTCCACTCCGCATTTCCACCTCCTTTCTTATTTTGAACCCTAAATCTCACCAACCTATATATACCCCTCTCCTAATTCATTTTAGACACACAACCCTAGACACAATAAACCCTAGATTTTAGCCTTCAATATTCCTAATCATTACTCTAATCCTTTGTTAATTAACACTAATTACTCTAGTTTTCTACTTAGTTATTCTTAGATCTAGTCTTTCCTTTAGTTGTTTTTGAACAATTGGGTTGTAACTTGAAGAGAATAAGACATTCTTATTTGGTTATTAATCCAAGTTCCATCCTTTATTACAAGTTTTGGTATAATTCTTCATCCTTATTTTCATTACTAGTCTTTTAATTACTTGTTCTTGTTTATTTGTTTAGTTTTTATGTTGAATATGCCTTCCTTTGTTTGTTCCATATCAAAGTTTTCGTCTTTAATGTTCTTCATCATTAGTATGAGTGAGTAGTGTTAGACTAGGGGAAGATGGGGGATTTAATGTGAGTTTATGGGTTGATTATGGTATTTGGGCATAAAGATTAAGTCTTTTGGTAGTCTATTTGTTTTGTGCACACAAGGTATTTGTTGAAATGCTTGAATGAGTAGTTTGAGTATTTTCTCATGTTTTATTGCTAGTTTGAGTGAGAGCTTGAACTTGTATTGTTGTTGTGTGTGTTTTGGATGTTTAGGGAGAGGTTAGGGCGAAAACCCAATCGAACCCTAGACTAGGGCTTGTCTCGCATCGAGAGTTGGAGGCTTGTTCTTTAATCCGTCTTACACCGAGAGGTGGAGACATGTTTAGACTATCTTTAGACTAGTCCTAATCCCTCACCATAATTGATCCACCCTAGTTCCTTTTAATTATTGTTTTTACATCGTATCTTTACCTTCTTGTTAGCCTAGTTTATTATCATTCATCTTCAACTTGCTACTAGCTAGAACTAAACTAGAACTTAATTAAACCGCCTTAGAACCATAATTACCGTCCCTTGGGATACGACCCTTGCAATACCCAACGAATACTCGTTCGCTTGCGAGGTTAAGTAAAACTCCATCAAGTTGATTATGGTTTACTTGATTATGGTAAACCATAGTTCGCTTGCAATACCCAAAAACTTGATGGAGTTTTACTTAACCTCGCAAGCGAACGAGTTTTACTTAACCTTGCAATACCCATGAATTCCAATTCCTCCATAATGGAAGAAGTGGCTTACCTAGGTCCCCTAGGTAAGTTGGAATGCCTACATGAATTACACTTCCTCCATGGCAACCAAACACTATTTACTAATTCACATGAATTCTAAAATCATGTGTTTTATGACTTCCTAGGCAATACAAATTCGCACATGCAACCAAACAACCCCAAAGACTCAAGAAAATAAGAATGGGGGACTAGACGTTGATGTATTGGTTCTTTCATAACCGAGTTTTCACCTCGGGTGTCCCGTCCACAGTCCATTACACACGACCCCTTCAACCAAGAAAATTAACATACACAAACAATACATTTTAAGAAATTTACAAAAATGTGGCTCACAAGTCTGTCCGAGATCCGTGATCCCGCTTATATGCGAGTATAAATGATTATATATCTGATGTACTACCTCATGCGTAATATGAATTTGAGTTTTTGTAAAAAAAAATGTGAATTTGAGTATATATATTTGTTCTGAGCTTTTAATGTATATAAGTTACATTTTAAATCTTATACTCGTATAATACTCCCTTCTATGAGTCCTATCTAGACCTGGCAAAACTGATCCGACCCGAATAACCCGACCCGATAAGGCTGACCCAAGACCCGAAAGCGACCCGGAATTACCCGACCCGAGGATGACCCGAAACCCGAATTGACCCGACCTGACCCAGACCCGACCCGAACCTTGACTGACCCGAAAGAGACCCGACCCGAAACCACCGACTTACAGACAAACCAATTTGAAATGATCCTAAATGACCCAATTTATTGTGATTAAGGGTGATAATGAGACGAGACAGCCCAAGTGCAGCTCAAGCTCGGCTTGGTCTAAGTGAGCTCGTGCGAGTTTGGCTCGACGCGGGCTTGGCTCGAAAACTAACTTGATCATTTTGACCTTAAAATGACCTAAATAAATCGGATATGAATCTAAAATGTCCCGACCCAAAATGACCCATACCCGAAATGGCCCAAACCCGAAGTGACCCAAACCCGAAACTGACCCAAACCCGAAACTGACCCAAACCCGAAAGTAACCCGACCCGAAAGATTGAGCAAACCCGAGATGACCCGACCCAAACTGACCCGACCCAAACCCGACCCGTTTGACCCATTTGCCAGGTCTAGACTTCTATCCACACCAAATTACCCAGTTGACTTTTCACGGTTTACGAGACGACACTTCAACTACGTTTTTCTTTATTTATATATTACTTTTTTCTGTCAAATTTTTTCGAAACCTCTTTTTATAATACAGTACATGTAAATATGTCATTTATATATTACTAGATGTAATCAAAGTCAATATTTATCAAGTTAGACTTGAAATAGTGTTTGGGTAATTTGGTCCCGATAGGTGGGAGCATAAGATGCTTTTTGAGTTTTATTGTAATTTTTTTAGCTTAATGTTTAAATGAACGAACTCAAAAACATTATATTAAAAATTAACATTATTATACAACTCGAAAACATTATTATACAACTCGAAAACTATATATTGTTTTTTTTTTGTAACAAGAAAAGTATATATCGTAGTAAATCAATTGTATAATCCGCTTATTGATACTCCAAAACGTCACACGCATAGGATTAGCTTGGGAATACTTTTTTTTTTCACAGTTTTAATTGCTTAAGAATTTAGAATTTTAATATTTGGTTGCAAAATAAACCAGAAAAACCAAGCCCATATGACCCACCCGTGATCCTTCACTCATTTGGGTCACCGGTGATCACTTTTTTTTCTCACATCTTTCAATCTTACACTTCTTTAATTCATCCCCTCATTTCAATTAATTTATGGGTTTTCATTAATTTTTGAGGTATAAACTCTTCTCTAATCTACCCATCTTTTTTTTTTTCAGTACTTTGTTGGGTGTTGAAATTATATGTTTGTTTTGTGTATTTTAATTGCTTAAACATGCAAAAGATTTGATTTTTTTAGGTTTGATTTGGGTTTTATTGATTTGGGCAATTGGATATAGGTTGAATTTGTTGATCTTGATTAGCTTTTTATGGGGTTTTGAGATTGATTGCTTTTGCATGCTTTGAATGTATTGTGTTTTTTTTTGTGTGTGTAAGAAAGCTTGAGGTTTATTGAATAGTTGAATTGCAAGTATTGGGCTCAAGTGTTGATGTTAATTATTATTTGTAGGGTGCTTAGGGTTATGGATGATGGGATTTTCTTGATTATGAACTCCATTGTTGATATGAGTTAATCAACACCGAGCGTGTGTCCAAGTGTTAGACTCCGTCGTTTTTATGAAAAATATGCATATCTTGGCTTAAAATAAGGTGTCCTAAGTGTCATATCCTTGTCCGAGTGTCGGGTGTCAACACGGGTATTCGAGGAAGTGACGGAGTAACATAGTTAAATGTGGATGATATGTTATCTTAGTGTGGAAGAAAGGTATGATTGGAACTCGGGGTGAGTGTCTCTTGTTGCATTGTCATTTCACATTGGATGCGGTTCATGTGTCCGTGACATGTCAGGACCGGACCCCTTGAGTGATTTCTGCATGGAGGTCCTTTTGGAGAGAAAACTACCATCTAAGTCTGTGTCATCTTTATTTTCCGTTTGCTGTTATTGAGATTTATAGCTCTTAAAAAGCAAAGTTGGACCTGCAAGTATAGGTTGTTGTGTAATATTTATAGTCAGATGAAGTTCTTCTGAAGTAATTTTCATCTGCTAGAATACTGTACCAGCGTGAGTGATTTTTAACATCTGAATTCTGTAATTAATGTATGAGTTTCTTTTGCTGATCCATTTGTGTTATCTGGAGCTTTTGGGCCGACATTTGGATTATGAGGTAGCAGTTTGTTAGATTAAAAAGGTTTGTTTCTTTTTAAGCATAGAAGGAAACTTGACAATGGAATTTGAAGGCAAGAAGCATGTGTATAAGCATCTGAATTCTCACACAATCTGTTAATGCATTCAATAATAGTTTCTTTAGCCTTGAAGTGCAGTATTTACACCGTAATATGGTTTTTAAGCATTCGGATAGGGATGTACCTTACGACTTGTTGCCTTGAGTCCTCGTTGTCTCGCCCCGGTTATAACTAACATCATGATTAATGACTAGTTTCATTGGAGCTTTATCGATTTTGTCCCTTCTTTTGTTTTTTTGTTTGCATTTCAAATTTAACAGTTTTCCCTTTTACTGTTGATAGTTTATACCCATTTAACCACTTTCATTATACGTTTTTGATCTTTCAATATTGTTGGTCTAACTAAAACACTTGTGATGCTATTGGGGTAAAAACTGCTCGTACTGTATGTCTATCATATTCATTTACTTGAATGATCTGAATATTTGGGTATGACATGCACAAAAAGATTAATTATAATTTGATTCTAGACTATGATAAAATAAAACAACATGATTCACTAAACTAGATTTGCCTCCTTTTATTATGAAGTGCTGGTCATATGATATAATCTCCTTGTATTATTCATGTCTTCATCTTGGGTCATTGATGGCCTCAGTGTTGTAAGACCACGTACATCTGAGTATCTGACCCCCCTTACTCTGCCATCTGCGGGAGCCCTTGAGGCATTAGGGGTAATGTTGTTATTGATATGACATGCAGTCTCTTAGATATCTCTCCATCTTTCGTGCTCTCTAAACTGATTTTGTCCGCTTTTAAGTACAGGGATTGTATAGTGGCTCTACTTGAATTTTTTTGAAGGCCAATATGGATGGACGCCCTGCTTTATCTCTTCAGAGACCCAGTGCAACACAGTTTGGTGCTTCTGGAGCTCTGTCTTCATCCTTACCAGTCCTTTCAAGCACCTTCGGTGATAAGTACCCTAATTTGCCAGATTCTCAACAAGTCTCGATGGAAAGGGAATTTGTCGCTGATCCATTGGTCTTCCAATCTAATTCGTTGCCATCCAATAGTAAAATAATGGTTCATAAGCTGCCATGTTCGCCGGGGTACTCTACTGGTGCTCCTTTCTCTTCCGTCACCCTTGAAAATCATTCAACGAACTCCCCATATATTACCCCATCAGCACATAATGGATCATCACTAGCTCTAGAGCCTTCTGATTACTCCAATTACATAAATTCAACAGCTTCAAGTTATACTAGAGGCACCCACCTCCCGTGGGGATCAGATACAGTACCAGGGTTTTCAAACTTTCCGTCTCATCCTCCAATTCAAAATGGCCACCTCTCGATAAACAATAGTTGTGTCAGTAATCTTATGACAGAGGAGGAGCTCGGCAAGCGAAATGACTGGCAGGATTGGGCTGATCAACTAATTACCGACAATGAGCCTTTGAGTTCTAACTGGAATCAGCTGCTTCTTGATACAAACACCAGTGATCAAGGACCAAAGGTATGTATGTTGTATTAGGTCTATGCCGATGGGGAACATGTACTATATTTAGTCTTCTGTAAGATGGTCTCATGTTAATATGATGTGAGACTCACATTTAAGTAATAAATGTACCCATATACATACCCACTAAAAACAAAATAACTACCCGATTTATTAGAAAAGAAAGATCCTTTTCAGGATAATCTTAATATCTTATCGCGAGACCGTCTCCAATGAAACGTCGGACAAAAATATTTCTACATCTTTGTTTTATCTAGACCACTATTGGTCGCTAAGTGTTGTTTTGGTGTAGATGTCAAGCCAATTAGCTACACCATCCTCAACCTTGCCAATGAAAGAGGTGCAAAGTCATCACCAGGTTTCCGTGCCATCGCCAGAAATGGCTGCTGTTGTCAGCCCCTCTCCTTCAGCAGCTGGTTCCCAAGCTAAGGCACGCATGCGCTGGACCCCAGAACTTCACGATGCCTTTGTGGAGGCAGTCCACAAACTTGGTGGCAGTGAAAGTGAGTTGCTTTTATTCAAATTTTTGACCTTTTACATATGGTGAATATGACGTCTAACTTATGTGACCATCCTTACTTCCAGGAGCTACTCCAAAGGGTGTTTTAAAGTTGATGAAGGTCGAAGGCTTGACAATTTATCACGTAAAAAGCCACCTACAGGCATGTCGGACTTTGTCCTAACCTCAACTTTCAATTGCTCTTTCTGATTCAAGCAAGCTGTGCATTTATACCTTTTCTATACCCTTTTTGTTCAAATAAATGTTAATGCAGAAATATAGAACAGCAAGATACCGGCCAGAGTCTTCGGAAGGTCAGTTTAATGGCTCTTCTCTTTCTATCCTCATCCCTTCTCTCCTGTTATTGTTTGTTCTCTTTTAGCTAAAAGAACTGTTCAAGTGATGAACATAGTGGGTCCTGGACAATTAAGGATGCGGATGAATACTGTTTTTATAAGCTTTCTACAGTATTCATCCGCATCCTATTATATTAAACATGACTATTTTTATACTATTTTCATCACGTGATGAATACTATTATATCAAACTTGCGTCCTTCGTGCATTGCGTGAAGTTTGATATAATAGTCGCTGGACGCAAGTTTGGTCAGTTTTCATGATTGTTTGTGGCTGTTTATTATTCGATTTTAAATGTAGTCGAAGGTTCACTATTCTTTAGATTTAAAAAAAAATGAAATAAAGTAAAATGGCTCACTTAAGTAATTGCACTTCTTTAGTTGTGAAGTAGCTGTCACTCAACTCCCACCTCATAATAGATGTGAGCAATTGAGACAATGTGGTCATGTAGCAATGAACCTATTGTTGTTTATTTGTAACCTTTTTGCCAAACATTTTGTCGATGTAAACTAGCCTTTTATATTTTGAATTTTACTTCAAATGTCCAAATTCGTCTTGACAGTGTTCTTTTGATTTCACTACAGAATTTGGTGCTTCTTGTTTGATTATCATCATGTTGTACTTTTTCTTTAAATACCTGGTGCTATAGCCTTATCTCAAGGCTTGGTAGGTGCTTGATATCTTATGATGTTTCTGTAGCTCGACCTTTTGGTTTCTTTTGGTGATTGTTCTTTTCCTGTTGTACAAATGTAACAGGGTCATATCTGCTTTGTATTCTGTTAATGTCGTTTGGTCCATTGATGATACTTTGGATAAATGACTTCGCTGAGCTAGTAATTTTTTTTGTCTCATTTAACTGTTTGTGTTTTCCTCGTCCGTTTTTTTGGCAAACTACATTACCTATCGTTTCACGTATATCTCAGTTTAAGGTAAAATATTGAACAGGTGCTTTTGTCGGCTGACGAGGGAAGCATTGCACCTAATGTTAATTTTATCTGTTCTAGCTTTCCGTTTATGTACATTGGATATTTTGCTGCAGTCCTTTATGATATCCTACCATGCTCACCTGTTGGTTCTAGTACTCACCTTATCAATGACTACTAAAGTCTCATGAGGGTCATGTTTTTTTGTATGCAGGAGCATCTGAGAAGTCGACAACTGCTCTTGCTGATTTGTCTTCTCTAGACTTGAAAGCGTAAGATATATTTATTTGATCATTCTCTAAGCCATCCTTATTGGTTCCTTTCTTTGTTGCGCATTTCTCATATTCTCTAGAGAAAGACAACTGCAAAGACTATTCAAATTTGTCTTTTGGGGAATCGAGAATCTGGATCAGGCAATCCACCCCCTCGCCTTGTTTTTCTTTTTTTTTTCTTAGTTTGTGTGCGCGCGTGCATGCATGCGTGTGCGTGTGTGGACATAGACAAACATCAAGTGGATCAAAGTATCAAATGCTTGTTGGAACGCCTTACATAAACGACACGTAACTAAAAACTAAGCCAGTCTTGTGAAAAGTGAATTGATTTATTTTCTAGTATCTTACAAAGGGTCACGTTTCATGGTTGAAGGGTCAACTGACGTTGTCTGGAACCAAATTTAGTTGAAGGCTGAAGCCTTAATAGCCATTCAGGCATGCAGCAGGAAATCATGATCTAGTTACTTGTACAGTGATCTGTTATTTGTGTTTTAAGCTACTAAAACACTTGATACTTATTTACTGGTCTCAGCTAGACTTCGCTAGGCGAAATCAATCCAACCTATCCCCGAAACGACACCCAAACTAAGGACCCAAGATTGACACATAACCGAATTGACCTGTGACCCATATGTTTATGGTTGCACAAGTCCGTTATCCCTGTACCCGTCAAGCAGGTCAACTGGGTTGAGTTCGGGTTGGGTCTGTTTGGGTCGGGTCATTTGTTGGGTCATTTTTGTATTAAATAGAATTCGGGTCTGGTTGAGCCAATTCAGGTCCGGCTCATTCTCGGGTCAGTTATTACCAATTTATTTAGGGATAACTGTCAGTTTCCAACAATAAACATTCGGGTCGAGTTAATTCAGGTTCGGGTGCCGCCGGTCGGGTTATCTGGGTCAGGTCCTTTGGACTCTGTCAATTTTGCCGAGTCTAAATCTATCCCTAAATAACTTGATAATAACAGGCTCGAAAATGAATGGAACCCGAATTCTATGCTTAGTAAACTATGACTTGAGCCCGAAAATGACCCGACCCGACCCGAACACAACCTGGTTGACCCGTTTGCAAGGTCTAGACTCTCTTGTGCTTAGTTAACTTTTGCCTTACTGCAGCATATTGTCAAGCTATAACAAACAATTCTATACCCGTTGAATCAATTTTTTCCGAATGCATCCCGTGATTGATGTTGCCCAGCTGATCGACCCTAACTCAGTGATATACCTGTTAAATTCCTAATCTCGTGATGGTGGCCCTATGACCTAGGAATGGGCAAGGCTCATTCGAATAGTAGGTTCTAGCTAATTGACATGGTAACACTGAATACAATTCCTTATTCCATTACAGGGGCATGGATCTCACAGAAGCACTGAGACTGCAGATGGAAGTTCAGAAGCGTCTTCATGAGCAGCTTGAGGTATACTTTTGTCTGAAGATATATTCTGGCCTTGAGACAAGTTTTCTAATCGGTAGTTAGCTATTAAGTTCATTTTTGTACAAATTCATTTTTGTTGTCTATTTAGTGAAAGCATCACTCTATTAGATATCTAGTATAGGGTGAATAGCTGCTATTCTGGCAGAGGTAGTACAAATTAGTCATTTAAGGAAGAGGTTGCTGCATTCTCAGATTTCCAACTTGTTCAATAAAAATGCCCCGTAGAAATAGGGCATCCGTCATTTTTATGACCCATCCTGTCCCATTTATCTGCAGATTCAAAGAAACCTACAAATGCGGATAGAAGAACAAGGGAAATACCTCCAGAAGATGTTTGAACATCAGTGCAAGTATGAAGGTCAGAAGCTCCCGATTGATTCTTTGACAACCGATGACCCTTCTGCCCTTACATCACCAAAAAGAGATCTTGAAAGACAACCCGATGGTCCCTCAACTCCTAGAGAAACTACCGAAAGGGCAAGAGAAAGAGAGGAAGAGTCACATTTGACAGTCCCAGAGAATCAAGATGTTTGTGATAAAGACGCCCCCGACACTCGGCCAGCAAAGCGGGCGAGAGACGTGGAGTCCAATTCATCTTCGACCCCAAACCCGCCTATAGACTGATGAACACGGTACAGGTGAACGGTACTGCTGCTGTTGGTCTTTATTTTAGTGTGGTAGAATCTGCTAGGATATATTGGTAAATCTATGTACTCTCTAGTTTTACTGATTTAACCAAATTGAAACTTTGTAGGTCTTCTCTTTCCGAGTTCTTATGAGATAAAATGAAACTCTTGGCTCACTCTGTATCGCACAATCCTAAGCTTCAGAATTCTTTGCTCTGGGCTCATGTGCCGCTGTTTCATGTTTTTTTTTATTGGCATCTGTTTCTTATAATTAAATCCCTTGTACAGCAATGAACCTTTGGAATTGAATGAGTTGTCCTGTACTTTTTTTTTTCTCGACTTAAAAACCTAATCTTTAGATTTTGTGCTATGATTCGACTGTGAAGTAACAATCCGTCTGTGCAATTATTGATGCAATGCTCGATTGCATTGGTGACACGCAGATAAAGTTGCATACATCCTCCTCGGTTACCTCGCCATTTTCGGAAATGCTTGCTACAAGCCTTGTCTTCATCAAGTTCCAGATTCCGGGATTGGTGAAAAAAAACTAATTAGAAAAAAGTTTGCTCACGAGCGTCAGTTTCTCTATAAGAAGTTGCAGGGTCGGTTGTCACAATGTCGAGTTTATCATTCCTACTGTCAACCCAATTAAAGATGTGTGAAAATGACTTTTAATCCACCATTGCCAAAACTGTATCTTGCGTTTAGAGCTCCCTTCAACTGAAACACCCTTTTGGACTCTTCCATAAAAACCGAAACTGGCTATTATTTTATTCTTTACGGGTATTTTAATCAAAGATAAAGTTTGTTAAGTCATCTCTAATGTCGGTTGGACGTGTCTGCTATATCTTCTCCAAATATCGGACAATAACATTTTCGTATTGGCTCAAGGACTTCAGTAGCGACGGGATATCCCATATTAACCATACAAAGAGATCTTTTAGGTATGAAAAAATGAAAAAAAAAAAAAAAAAAAAAAAACCAACACCCAACAATATTTTAATATATATAGAAACAAATATGAAAATGGCTGTAACCCTTGATAAAGCTTTGAAACAAAGTAATGAACAGCAAAGGGTGAACCTACTTTACTCATTAACATGGAGATGATCACACTCTTAACGTCTCTTTGAATCAAACCTATGACTTCCCAACTATCAGTTTGGTAGAAAATCACACTTTCACATCCTTGATTACCTTTTTCCTTAGTTATGATTTCTTCTTTAAAACCCATCTTTTCTTCATTTCTTCCTTCTTCAACAACTATTCTTTCTCGCTTTTTCTTCCTTTTCCATGGCTGGTCATCTCCATGGCACCGACGAGGTATTTTGTTTTCTCTGTGTGTCAAGGATTTACTTGCGTGTTATAGTTATTTTGCTTTATTCCGTCATACTACAAAGTCGATGTATGGTAACTATCTGTACTGCAGGCTGCAGTTTCTTTGTTTTATGTTGATTTCCTACATCTTTCTTCCTAAAGTTAATATTTTAATGGGTGACAGAATCGTCCTCCAACTCGACAGTCTCTAGCAAAGATATGCAAGGTTTGTGGGGATGGAGTAGGAGTAAGGGAAGATGGAGTAAGGGAATGTGGGTTTCTGGTCTGCAGGCCTTGCTATGATTATGAAAGGAGTGAAGGCACTCAATGCTGTCCTCAGTGCAGTTTTCGCTACAAGCATCATAAAGGTTAATTACCCTTTCATGCTTTTGTTTCATCTGTCTATTTCATCCTTCTCACAAGAAATTGTCGATATATTTAAAGAGTTGTTCTTTTGGGGATTTCGATGATTTAGGGAGCCCGAGAGTTGAGGGTGACGATGAAGAGGCGTTTGATGCCAATGATTTTGATGATGATTTGAAGATTAAGAACAACCAACAACATAATACCACACAATCTGTAAGTAAAGCTGCTAATATTTATGAGAATTGAATATTTGTGTCTATGCTTGAAACGAAATTGGCGAGATCTTAACAAAAGGAAGCTAACTGTGCAGGAAAATGGGGACTATAATCACGCCAACGCTCCTGCTTTCTCTTCCATTGCTAGAAGTGGTAAGAGGTTTCCTTTTTCTTTGTAATCTTGAGGTCTACGCCCTCCTGTCATGTCGATTTACTACATTTGCTTTTCGGCCGAAATTTTGAACTGATGAAAACATGTTTGAGAAAATTGGGATCAACAATGCTTTTGTGAGTTATGTAGTGAATTGATTTGAACGACTCAAACGGAAAATTGTACAATTAATTGAGATGAATGGAGGTAGCATTTTATTAGGGAAGTCTTTGGTTATCTTATTGTCTCTATTGTATCTGACAATGTTCATTTTCGTTCGCTTGGTTATAACTAGTTACTGGTAAGGAACTGAATGGGGAGAAGGATTACGAAGGAGAAAGGGACGCGTTTACGAACAGTGATCAGTGGAAGGAGAGGGTAGAGAAGTGGAAAACAAGGCAAGAGAAGAAAGGGTTGGTTAACACCTTAGAAGCCGAAAATGACCAGGGCGAAGAAGATGATTTCCTGTAAGAACTAAACTTTGCTTTGATTTACTTTCTTCTCCTATTTTAATTCGTGTTTATAGATCCTCAAATCCAAAATCGGTAAAAAAAAATCTTATTCTCATAAGCGATTAGGTAGAAATATGATGGTAAAGTTTCTGAAAATTTTAATTTTCTAGGCTTATATTTGAAAATGACTCCTGTATTGTAGCAATATCCAAATCTACAACGGTTTAGTTGGTAATCTACAACGGTTTGCAGGCTACTCGTAACATGGTTTTCCGATACCTGTTAGCTTTAAAACCATTCTTGTGGCTCAATTTACACCAAAAAACCAAAAGAACAAGTTAAGTTTCCAAAATGCGATTCCAAGCCACATAGATCTCCCTAGTGTTTCTCAGGCACACTTACTGTCATAATAGCATTTGATGTAACATTTCTGAAAATAGCCGAAAACCGTACTTAAATTTGTTACTGCTACTCCAGGATTGCAGAAGCAAGGCAGCCTCTATGGAGAAAAGTCCCAATCTCATCAAGCAAAATCAACCCATATCGAATTGTAATTGTCATGCGTCTTGTTATCCTCGCCTTTTTTCTCCGGTTTAGAATCTTAACCCCGGCAACTGATGCCTACCCATTGTGGCTTATCTCTGTTATATGTGAGATATGGTTTGCGTTCTCTTGGATCCTCGATCAGTTTCCCAAATGGTTCCCTATCAATCGTGAAACTTACTTGGATCGCTTGTCATTGAGGTTTGAACGAGAGGGAGAGCCTAACAAGTTAGCCCCGGTTGACTTCTTTGTCAGTACAGTGGATCCACTCAAAGAGCCACCCATTATTACTGCAAACACTGTTTTGTCCATCTTGGCTGCTGATTACCCTGTCGAGAAGGTGAGCTGTTATGTATCAGATGACGGTGCATCTATGCTTCTATTTGATGCACTCTCGGAAACTGCTGAGTTTGCGAGGAGATGGGTTCCGTTCTGCAGAAAGTATGCCATTGAGCCAAGGGCTCCGGAATTTTACTTTAGTCAGAAGATGGATTATCTCAAGGATAAGGTCCAAGCTACATTTGTCAAGGATCGCCGAGCCATGAAAGTTAGAAAATCATCCTTCTATCTGTCATTTATCATGTCTTCCAACATCTTGAAATATGTCTTAACAAGTTCCCTTTCTGTTTGGAAACCAGAGGGAGTATGAAGAATTCAAGGTAAGAATAAATGCATTGGTCGCAAAAGCACAGAAGAAACCTGAAGAAGGATGGGTGATGCAAGACGGAAGTCCATGGCCGGGAAACAACACCCGTGATCATCCTGGGATGATCCAGGTTGCTATTCTTAAACTGAGTGCTAAGTCAACCCTGATCTTCCCATCTTTCTCTTTTTTTTCTCAAGCGGTTCAGGGAACTGAGTAGCTTATCGTATGTATGTGCAGGTTTATCTGGGAAGTGAAGGTGCCCTAGATGTGGAGGGTAAAGAGCTGCCAAAGCTGGTTTACGTCTCACGTGAGAAGCGGCCTGGATATAACCACCACAAGAAAGCTGGTGCAATGAATGCATTGGTAGGTGCACCACTTTTCAACATTGCCCCTTTTATTATGTTTTGTTTTGGGCTGCTTCATCCAGTTTAGTCCTGATTCGAGCCAGACAAGACCAAAAGGGCGATAAAGTTCTCCCTCTTGAGTTTTAATGCTGTGCATTAGCAAGGAATCGAACTTGAGACTTCTTACCAATTTATCTCAAGTGTTTAGGAGTTTATTATAGTTTATTTTGACGGTTTTGTAATGATTTATGACCTGGTTATTCTCTGATTTCTTTTAATAGGTTCGTGTTTCAGCAGTTATTACGAATGCACCATTCATATTAAATCTTGACTGTGATCACTATGTCAACAATAGCAAGGCGGTTAGGGAGGCTATGTGCTTTTTAATGGATCCACAGTTTGGCAAAAAGCTCTGTTACGTTCAGTTTCCTCAGAGATTTGATGGAATTGACAGACATGACAGATATGCTAATCGCAATATTGTTTTCTTCGATGTAAGCTCAACTCTTTTCATACACCTTCACTTAGGCTCCGTTTGGTTTGAGGAAACAGGCCTAAATCTCGACATAATTGGCATGCTGATACCTGGTGTATTTTACTGATGCCTTTGAAATTTCTTATATATGTTTGTTAGATCAATATGAGAGGCTTAGATGGGATACAAGGACCGGTATATGTAGGAACAGGATGTGTATTCAACCGCCCAGCTTTGTACGGATATGATCCTCCGGCATCTGAAAAAAGGCCTAAGATGACATGTGATTGCTTGCCTTCTTGGTGCTGTTGTTGCTGTGGTCAGAGGAAAAAGTCTAAATCAAAGAAAGGGCTCAAAAACTTGCTCAATGGACTGTACAGCAAGAAGAAAAAGATGTTGATGGGGAAGAAGTACTCGAGAAAGAATCCGACTCCTATCTTCGATCTTGAGGACATAGAAGAGGGATTGGAAGGTTACGAGGAATTGGAGAAATCAACTCTAATGTCCCAGAAGAACTTTGAGAAGCGGTTTGGTCAGTCACCGACTTTCATTGCTTCTACCCTCATGGAAGATGGAGGTCTTCCTGAGGGCACTAACTCTACTGCTTTGATTAAGGAAGCCATTCATGTTATTAGCATTGGCTACGAAGAAAAGACTGAATGGGGAAAAGAGGTAAGCGTCCGAGGTTTCTTTTTTAGACATGATCGGCAAAACTGGCATGAGAACCTATGCTTAATTTTTGTTATTTGTGATGGTGGGGTCGCAGATTGGATGGATATATGGGTCAGTGACAGAAGATATCTTGACAGGATTCAAGATGCACTGTAGGGGATGGAAATCAGTGTATTGCATGCCTAAGAGACCGGCTTTCAAGGGATCAGCTCCTATAAATCTGTCAGATCGGTTACATCAAGTTCTTAGATGGGCTCTTGGATCAGTTGAAATTTTCCTCAGCAGACACTGTCCTTTGTGGTATGCCTGGGGAGGGAAGCTCAAGTGTTTAGAAAGGCTTGCTTATATCAATACCATTGTCTACCCTTTTACCTCTATTCCTCTTCTTGCTTACTGTACTATACCCGCTGTCTGTCTTCTCACCGGAAAGTTCATCATTCCAACTGTAAGTAAATTTCACTCAATTCCGGAGCATTTTGTTGTATAATGATGTTTTTATATTTGACATTGATCGCTGGTTCCTGTTCTTTCTGTTCTAGCTTACGAACTTGGCAAGCATATGGTTCTTGGGCCTTTTCATTTCCATCATAGTAACGGGAATTCTCGAGCTACGATGGAGTAATGTAGGCATCGAGGACTGGTGGAGAAACGAGCAATTTTGGGTGATTGGAGGTGTTTCGGCCCATCTATTCGCGGTTTTCCAAGGCCTACTAAAAGTACTAGCAGGAGTCGACACAAATTTTACTGTCACTTCAAAAGCAGGAGATGACGGAGAGTTTGGAGAATTGTACCTGTTCAAGTGGACTACCCTTCTCATCCCTCCCACAACCCTCATCATACTCAACATGGTCGGAGTAGTGGCGGGTATTTCTGATGCCATTAACAATGGGTACAACTCATGGGGCCCACTGTTTGGGAAGCTCTTCTTCTCCTTTTGGGTAATTGTTCATCTATACCCTTTCCTGAAGGGTCTGATGGGAAGACAGAACCGGACACCTACCATTGTCGTTTTATGGTCGGTTTTGCTAGCTTCGATATTCTCTCTTTTGTGGGTTCGGATTGATCCGTTCCTCCCTAAACAAACCGGCCCTATCCTCAAACAATGTGGGGTTGAGTGCTAGCCTAATGATGCTTGCAGGCTATTCTGCTCTAATTCTTCCCTTTTCTTGTTTTGATTTAATATCTTGAAAATTCAGTGATTTTGTAAATAGGAGTAAGAAATTCAGATGATGTATTTTGAAGAACATGCTATACTGGAATGAAATGATATCAATACACATAAATTACATTCCCCAGTATACTTTGAGCCTGCTTTATTTATATACAAAAACACTGAATTTTTCTCTAGTTTTGGATGCCTCGTACAGTTTCGCTAGTAGACCAGACAAAATCGACCCGAATGATCCGACTTGCACCTGACCCGAATGAGCCGTTGGCCAGGTCTAAGTGTACGTACGTAGCACCCTTATTTGCAGGGAACCTCGATAATTACCTCGTGTGCGTCTTCCAATGTTTTAGACTTTCTGTTACGTTCAAGATTTACGAGCATTCCAACAGTCATTGAACCGAAGGACTCCAGAAGAGGAACGTGTTGTGTCAATTTCTGTGTAACACAGAGCATGCTTGGTCTAGACTCTGGCACTTGACAGGTGCATTCCAAGGCCATTGCAACTACTCGTGCTACGTTGGCTTCCAATTTTGCAGCTGGTGGCTTCAGTCTTTGATCTACGATATCTTTCAAGTACAAATCAAGAGTGACAGCTGATGAAGTTCCGGAATAGAGTGAAGATAAAAACTCTCTTGGGTGCTTTCCCATCATAACCTCCAATGCTACCACCCCAAAGCTGTACACATCAGACTTCTCCGTTATCTTTATTGTGAAAGCAATCTCTGCACACACCAAATGTTTAGTGCATTCACAGTATCAACTTTACTCGTAAAAAAGCCGGTTCTAATACTTAATATCAAGGATTTAGGAATTATTCAAAACTGTTTCCCTACCTGGAGCCATGTAGCCATAAGACCCAGCAACTGTGGACCAATTAGATGAACCAGAGACCAACAGCTTAGCAGTGCCGAAATCAGAAAGCTTCGCCTCAAAATCCGAGTCAAGCAAAACATTATTGATTGATATGTCACGATGCACAATTGGCGGAGAACAGTCATGGTGCAGGTAACAAAGTGCATATGCCAGTCCCTGAACAATTTTCAGCCTTAGACCCCAGTCCAAAAGGGACCCTTCCTCACTGTACAGAACTTTCCCCAGGCTACCCTTTTCGACGTATTCATAAACTAGGTACATGAACTTGCTGGTGGTACAAGACCCATATAGCTTTATGATATTCCGGTGCCTGATTTGTGTCAGTGTTGTGATCTCATTCTCGAAGCTCTTACGATCAATCGATGACATGTCACTGGAATCTGATTTTTTGAGATTTTTTACTGCAAAAATCCGACCTTTTGGCAAAGTTGCCTTATAAACAGTCCCGAAACCTCCTCTCCCAATACAGTACTGCTCATCGAAGTCTGCTGTAGCTTTAACCAAATCTTGGAAAACTAATCTCTCTTTTCCTGATCCCCAAATAAGCATATCAAAGTTGTCATAGTAGCATGGATTTTCCATACTATCGTCTTTTTTGTTTTCCTCTTTTTTGACCTCTTTACCCCTTTTGTAGAGGAATCCTACTAAAACACTTGCAAGAAACAGAAGGAAACAAAGAATGATGCTTTCTATCAGGGATTTCCTGCTGAACTTACGCGACTTTTTGTACTTACATACAGGCAAGCCCTGTACGTTTCCACACAAACCCGGGTTTCCACTGAATGCTCTTGAGGGTGCTTTTTGAAAGACCTCAATATCCGGAACTTCCCCATATAGCTCATTGTAAGAGAAGTCAATGCTCTCTAAGCTAATCATCCCGGAAAATGTCCCGGGTATAGCTCCTGAGAGATCATTATGTGAGAAGTTCAGAACTTGTAATAAGGAAAGTGAACCAAGACTTCCAGGAATGGTTCCCGAGAGAGCGTTTCGACTAAGGTCTACGTAATAGCGTAATTGAGCAAGTTCACCTAGCTCAACTGGAATTTGGCCAGAAAAACTATTTTGGCTCAAATTTAAGCTCGATAATGTTGCGCAATTCACTATCTGAACTGGAATTTTTCCTATCAGAATGTTCCCTGACAGGTCAACTTCCCTTAGATTAGTCAGCTGGCTTATACTTTTCGGAACATTTCCTGTCAAATGGTTTTTGCTCAAGCTAAGTTGTTCCAAAAGTTGCAGTTGTCCAATTTCTGAAGGAATTTCACCAAGAAATTCATTTGAGTTCAGATTCAGAACTACCAATTTGGCCAGTCTCCCTAATGAAGCCGGTATTTTGCCAGAAAGCTTGTTTCCCTCGAGCTCTAGCCGGGTAAGATTAAGGAAATCAAGATTAAGACCCCCTAAAAACTGATTATGAGCAAGATTAAGAAAATCAAGGTTAGGATGAGCTCCAAATGCTTTGGTGAAATCGCCACTAAACCGGTTTCCTTCAAGCCATACTCTATTTAAGCCCCTGCAATTTCTGATGCAGTCAGGAACTAATCCTGTAAACTTGTTGAAATGAACTGTAAACTCTTGAAGACTTAGTCCATTGCACAACTTTCTTGGCAGATTACCGGAGAAGTTGTTATATGCAACGCGAAAGTTTGTCAGGGAATGGCTTTTGCTTCCAAAGTTTCTCGGAAACTCACCGAAAAAACTATTGGAAAACAAAGACAGGGTTTCTAGGTTCACAAGGTCAACTAAGGTATCAGGCAACTTTCCTATAAGTTTATTGTTGTTAAGATCGAGAATGATCAGCGATGTCAGCTTACCGATCTCAGGCGGTAAAGTTCCACTGAGACTGTTGTTGAAAAGCTGCAAGACAGTAAGACCTGTTATATTACCAATAGATGAGGGAATTGTCCCTGAAAGTATATTACTAGAGAAGTCTAACTGATCCAAAGCTGTTAGTTTTCCTATCTCTTTAGGAATTGAGCCAGAAAAGTTGTTGTCATACAAGAAAAGGGTGTTAAGATTTGTCGATAGTCCGACTTCAGGCGGGATAATCCCGCTGAAATGATTGGATTGAATCTGCAACATGACCAAGTTAGTCCAATTTGTGAAAAAGTCGGAAGAGAGGGTTCCGGTAAGGGAATTGTTTGAGATGTCTATTTCAGAAATCTTCCTAAGATTAGTCAAGGACAAAGGGATTTCCCCACTGAATGAATTTGAAGCCAAGGCCAAAGATGATAAGTTAGTGCATAGGCCAAGCTCAGAAGGAATGGTGGAATTCAATTTGTTCCATCGAAGGTCAAGTATACGAAGCATCTTGAGATTCCCTAAAGATGGAGGAACACTCCCTTCAAATGAGTTGTTATACAACTCTAGTATTTGAAGGCCTTCTAGTAGACCTATATTTTCGGGTATCAAACCATTAAACCGATTATTTCCTACTCGAAGATCCCTTAACATAGTGAGCTTGGAAATGCTTGATGACAAAGAACCATGGAAGTTATTTGTTGTTAGGTTGAGATACTTGAGCTTAGAAAGATTAGTAAATAGTGAGTAAGGTATTAGAGAAGTTAATGAGTTTTGAGCCAAGTCTAAGTAAGTAAGGTTTAGGCAAGATGGTATGAAGCTTGGAAACTCTAGCTCAAGGTCATTGAGGTAGAGGCTAAGGTGAGTGAGTGATGGCAAGGGAGAAAACGTCGGCCAATTAGACGATTCTAAGTAGTTCGCGCCAAGGTCTAAGTATCGTAACTCGACAAGATAGCTTAGTTGGTAAGGGATTTTCCCTGAGAGAATGTTGTCACTCAAGTCTAGGGAAGTTAAGCTAGAGATGTTGCCTATGTTAGATGGTATTGTACCACTTAAGTTGTTTTGGCTTAGATTAAGGATACTAAGTGAGGTAAATGAAGTGAAGTTTAGATGATTTAGTGTTCCACTTAAGCCAAAATTAGCAAGGTTTATTCCTAGAACACCATTGTTGTTATCATCACAAGTAACTCCATCCCATTTGCATAAATCATGAGCATTGGAGAGTGACCATGATGGAAGATTTGAAGGAGGATAAAGGGTGTCTTTCCATTTCAAGAGAGCTTCTACTTGAGGTTTTAGTGATGAAGTTTTGTTTAGGAGTAAGAGAACAAATAAAATTGTGTAGAGTTGGGAAGCATTGTTAGGTAGAAATTGCTTCATTATGGACTAAGAGATGATGATTATATGATGTTTATGACCAAGTAGTGAAGCATTAAATATAGGTGCACTAAAGGTTGGTAATTTGGTAAATTCGGCTAAATTATTGAGGTTAAATTAAATTTACTTTGTTAAATATTTCCTTCGTGAAAGTACGATTTGATCACAAAAGTGGAAAACAATTAAAATCTTTGGCCATAAAGTAAAATTTAAAAGCACCACAAAGAATTTGCTCAAAACTGAGGCAACTAATGTTAAAATTTTCTTTAAATATAAAATGAGCCTAACATTGATTCTATAGGTTATTTTTTATACTCGTGTTTGATACTTAACCCTCAGACTTGAACACCTCATTCAAGTCAATGATACAACGATTTTGATCAACCAACTTTTGATCAACCAACTTTGTTTAACATACAACATGTATTTGTGTTGGGTATAAGTTATTGTTACCGAGTCGGGTTAATTAGTGATAGCAAATGAGAAATTAAACGTACAAATATCGGTATATCACTTAGTAAGTCTTCCATAGCAAATTAGTAATAACTCACTAGCTAGAATAAGTGAATGCTTGTCCAACTAAAATAAACCTAATCATAATATGGTAGACATTTTGGCTACTTTTTTTAGTGTTAAGTAGATACTCAAGATTGACGGATCCTAAGTAAGTAGATTGATTGTGGTGTAAGTGATGATGATTCAGTTGATGTTATTATTAACACAACTTATTATTAACAAATAAGCCTTTACATAGACCTACATATTAGTGAAGTATAAGTGTAATGGTTAACAGCCAAAATAGTCAATTCAACAAGATAAATCAAAAGACTTCTCAAACAGTCAAATCACGTACATATTAATAAAGTTGGAGTTTTTTTGGACCAGTCTCAATCTTAGACCCTGTTTGATAACCACAAAACCACAAATTAATAATGACAAAAACAACTTGCGAAAAGATTATGTTTAACAAATTTTAATGGGTTTGACTAAAATATGTAATTAGCAGAGTTTGGTAATGGTGTTCGCTAATTAGCTGTTTCAGATCAATTGATTGTATTTTATTTGTAAATGAATGACTGACATGGTAAAATCGTAGGTGAGTGTAGTGTAATCTACAACTTTACAATATGCCGTGCTACTACCAGCATATTCAATTAGTAGATTAGAAGATATATTAATTGACATTTTTATCCTTGAAAACATATCTTAAATTTAATACCTATCAACCCCAATGTCTATAGAATCAATGTCTATAGGTGCACTAATTGAATATGCTGGTAGTAGCGCAGCATATTGTAAAATTGTAGATTACACTCACCTACGATTTTACCATGTTTTCTACCAAATAGTCCAAACAACATATTAGTTAGTCAAACATGCTAAATTGCCTGAGTATCTCAAAAACTTATCAATCTACCGGTTACCAAATACCCATCAACCCCATGTCTCATATTAATATAAGGTGAGAATATCTCGCCTAAATAATAAGAATACCAACACTTTTATAAAGTCACAACTACTTATGATATTGATGAGTCTGTTGATAATTTATTTAACATAAAATCGTTTATTTGAAAATTTGTATAGTAATAACCCATAACCCATGTTAAGATCTAAGAAAAGTAAAATGTGTAAGATAATATTACACTAAAGATAAGTTTAGTGCATTAACCACTAATTAGAACAACTTCAAGAAACTAATGATATAAGTGATAGAAGAAAGCATTTGGAAAGCCCACCAAGCCCAATGGGCCAGATGTTAACTTGGAGAGCCCACCAAGACGGTTAGTATATATACGGACACATGGTTGACCTAACAAAACTACGTTATCATGCGTTGTCGATGTGGGATTTTGTGCCTGTGATTTCCTGTTTTGTTATTTTTTTCATTAGATTAGTAAAGCTTCGACTATTTATAAGCCATGGATAATTTTCAAAAGTAATGCAGATACTACGTATAATAAAGTTCTTTCGAGACTTTTTATAATTTGAGAGTAAAAATGTTCCTAAAAGCCATAAAACAACAGTCACCAATGATATAAATGTTTCGCTAATAAAAATAGTCGTGAATTAACAATTAAATAGATACTCAATGAAGAAAACATACATGATTAACGATAATAATACTATGGGATCCAAAGAATAACCTAGAGTAGGATATGAAGGCTACTAGGGGTGCACACCGGTTCAAAACTGAAGTCCGGATCGGTCCAAATCCAACCAGTCTGAATTAGAGAATTAGACCACTTTTTAAGACCATTTTTTAAAAAGTTGACTAGACCGAACCGGATGATTGGATTTTCATGACCCGCCGAACCGGATGACAACCAGTCTGACCCGGTCGGTCCGATTTTACCAGTCCAATCCGGCCGATCTGGTTTACCTGCTCGACCCGATTTTTGAACAACCCTAATAAAGGGTGTTGTAGCTTGGATACGAGACAATTGAAAGACAAAGAAAGCAAACAATTGAAATAACTCGATATTTATGGATTTAACGTGTACCCTAAAATTTCGGGATTAGTTAAATATCATGGTTAGCCATTAGACCACATAATCATCTTATTATACTGATACGGAGTACTCCGTAATCCGTATAAAGGAAGTTCTACAAAAGATCTTCTTAATCAAAAGTCAAAAGAGTGAAAAACTGTAAAAAAAAAATTCATACACCATCATATCTATATTCCGAAATTTGTACTCCATATAAACCACTCCGCTGACTTTCCCTTCTACGGTAGCCGATGTGGGATAGATTCTCCAGCACTTTTTTGTGTTAACGAAAGCCGTTTTCCCAGCGTCTTACTATAGACGAGTAAGTAGTAAATCTGTAAATCCCATGACGCATAGACATTTGCAAAACTTTGTTCAGGCGGATTAGATTGTAATGTTCCACGGTCGATGTGAGACATTTTTTTTCGTATTATCAAGCAGTGGAGTTTTATGTTCGGTGTCACCAAATCCCCCCACTCGGGTTAAAAAGCTCCAGTTGTGCAGATAATCAGGAATGGAGCTAGGATTTTGATAAATATAAGGCTATTTTTTAAAAAAAATTATGAATATGATTACAAATTTTGCTAAAGTCCAAATAGTGATATTGACAATGTTTGTAATTTGGGACGAAAATAATACTACCTCCCTTCAACTCCACTCTACCATATTCACTTTTCTACACTATTCATGTGTGAACATCTAATTGCATTTTTCTCTCAATAAATCAGTGAAAATATATTCATGTGTGATCTTGTTTGATCCGTCTTTACGAGTACATTAAAAATATCTAACTTTAATAATTTTTGCAAATACGTAGCTAACGATATTTACCGCGTAAAACATGCGTTGACAAACGTGAAAAAGAAAAGTGGAGTTGAATGGAGGATGTTACAATATAAACAATACAAGGGATGTTCCATCCTAAAACTAGCCCAGTTTTAAATTCGAAACACATGACGAAACATTAGGCAACGTTATTCTAATACAATCGTCATAGGATATCTCTGCTGCAGAGGCACTAATGGGCCCGGGCAGCACCGGCTCGTTGTCCTTCCACTGACGAGAGCGGGAGGTGCTCGTTGCGCTGTGGAACCAGCCTCACGCGGTCCCCTCCCCTCTAGAGCGCAATTGACTCGGCCCTTCGGCCGTGCCAAGTACGCCGACTCCCAACTTGGAGAGGGCGAGCCAGCATACAGCCGACCCAAAGCCCGACCCAAGCAGCGGAGTCCATGTTCCGTCACCTCAGAACCCCCACTCGGGTTACAAGCTCAAGTTACTGAGCTCGGCGATAATCATGCGCCGGGCGAAGCCTATTAACGCTTAAACTTATCCATGTTTCCCCGATGTGGGATTTATTTGGTCCCGTTGTGTGTTATCTTTTCCGCTTAAATAATATTCACACCCGGTACGTCGCGCTTTTTCCGGGATGGATACCTCATGGCCAATACCCCGAAATCATGGGAACCTTCGACATTTCAAGGTAACTGACAGTTATTCCATATATTTTGATATTGCAAATAACATTTTCGAGATTGACAATGACCATGCTTTTTCTACTTTTTGGGATTCGGATTTTCGGAACTCAAGATCTAAGAGTGACGATACCTATAATGATCATTACACGTATGATACTAAATATAATTGGAATAAATACATTAATCATTCCATTGATAATTATCTTTATTCTCAAATCCGTGTTGGGAGTTCCATTTTAAGAAACTTGGCTACTTTTGAACGGAGTTAAGTCAGCTAAGGTTAAAAGTAAGGAGAGTCGTACTTACACCGGGATAGTTTTTTTTGCGTCGGACGAGACTAGCGGACAGAGGCGAAAAATGTGACGCCAAACTAAACTAGATATGGAGGGGTACGCCTGGCCCGTGCAACAGTGCAACGCACGGGCGACGCTCGAGAGCCCCAATAGCAAGCTACCGTGGTGGACTCTCCCCCTTGAAAAATTAATTTAATATCGTGTGAGCCATTGGCCCACATATCAGATATTAAACTGATAAGAACAGATACTACACTTGATCTTAGCCAAAAGGCCGAGAAAGGTATACCTTATTACTAGACACTTGTGGCTTTTTATACCTGATTATTCAGCTCCCTCTTGTTCCACGACCAATGTGGGACATCAATCTATTTATTATACATGCTAATGGAATAAGGTTCTCTCACGCTTTCACCCAGCGATTTTTTTTTTTGTATACGTACAATTCCAGTGCTGTAGCTCTACGTTGGATATCGTTGGTGACGTCGATATATTTTTTTTTAATCGCTACGATGTAGAATATTAACATTTGCTGCGTTATTCTACGGGGGGACGTAGCTAAAAAACCACAAAAACTACCAGGCAAAAAGCGATGAAAACAAAAAAGCAATAGGCTCGCGTATGCATAGTATAACCTCATGTACCAATCAATATGAAGCACATTGCTCTTGTCATGAGGCGGGAAAGCGACGGCACGACTAATGGAGATTGTCGGGCTTCACATGGGGACCAACTTACGAAATCTGTTGTGTAAATAAATAAAGATCTCCGCCTGCCTGGCTATTCATATTTAAAGCGTACAAGTGACGGTCTTTTGCCCACGTGTTAGATTAAATCCTCCGACGTAAGAGTTCGCTGCAAAGTGGCTCCGCTTGTTCGGGTCGTTAGATTTTCCTACCAGACGGCAAACAGTTCATTTTAAAAAACTACGGCATACGGAGAGGAAACGTTTATCTATTTTTTTTTTCTTTTATTTTTCAACCGTGTAGGTTTTTTTTTTTCAATGTGTGAGACTATCGCCAGTCCGGTAATATGATTACAAGGCGGCAAGCTTTTTCTACGGCGCATCGAGGCTCCGAGTAACGAAATGGCGGTGGTTCGCGTAGACACCCGTTACGGAACGGAAACGTTTGCTCGATTCTTTTTTCTTTTCCTTCTATGGAGCCATTTAAATTTTCTTCCGGTGTCTTTCGGTTTGTTTTCCCCGGGGCTGAAAAAAGAAATATAAAAAGGTGGTGGTTCATTGGAGATCTCTGCTGCAGAGGCACTAATGGGCCCGGGCAGCACCGGCTCGTTGTCCTTCCACTGACGAGAGCGGGAGGTGCTCGTTGCGCTGTGGAACCAGCCTCACGCGGTCCCCTCCCCTCTAGGGCGCAATTGACTCGGCCCTTCGGCCGTGCCAAGTACGCCGACTCCCAACTTGGAGAGGGCGAGCCAGCATACAGCCGACCCAAAGCCCGACCCAAGCAGCGGAGTCCATGTTCCGTCACCTCAGAACCCCCACTCGGGTTACAAGCTCAAGTTACTGAGCTCGGCGATAATCATGCGCCGGGCGAAGCCTATTAACGCTTAAACTTATCCATGTTTCCCCGATGTGGGATTTATTTGGTCCCGTTGTGTGTTATCTTTTCCGCTTAAATAATATTCATACCCGGTACGTCGCGCTTTTTCCGGGATGGATACCTCATGGCCAATACCCCGAAATCATGGGAACCTTCGACATTTCAAGGTAACTGACAGTTATTCCATATATTTTGATATTGCAAATAACATTTTCGAGATTGACAATGACCATGCTTTTTCTACTTTTTGGGATTCGGATTTTCGGAACTCAAGATCTAAGAGTGACGATACCTATAATGATCATTACACGTATGATACTAAATATAATTGGAATAAATACATTAATCATTCCATTGATAATTATCTTTATTCTCAAATCCGTGTTGGGAGTTCCATTTTAAGAAACTTGGCTACTTTTGAACGGAGTTAAGTCAGCTAAGGTTAAAAGTAAGGAGAGTCGTACTTACACCGGGATAGTTTTTTTTGCGTCGGACGAGACTAGCGGACAGAGGCGAAAAATGTGACGCCAAACTAAACTAGATATGGAGGGGTACGCCTGGCCCGTGCAACAGTGCAACGCACGGGCGACGCTCGAGAGCCCCAATAGCAAGCTACCGTGGTGGACTCTCCCCCTTGAAAAATTAATTTAATATCGTGTGAGCCATTGGCCCACATATCAGATATTAAAATTTTACATACATTATGTAAGAAATGCATGTGAGATCATATTAAATTTCATGGCCAGAATCAACATGCAACTGTTTTTAGTTAACTTTTAACTCATAAAATGCATGTTAACTCGGTTTAAACGCCAAAAATCAAAATAAATAGCAAATTAATCCCTAAAATCACGAAATTTGACCACAAACATTTTGAGGTCAGTAGGTATACATGCACCAAAAAAATTTGTCAGAATCGTATTTTAACTCAAAATCTTTGATTTATTAGTTATCTTATAACTTTAATAAAAATGTCCAAAATGAACATTCATGCTACAAGCTAGCTCTGATACCAATTGAAAGTACATAGACCTTAATTAGACTCCTCTAATTATTTACTAAATTTCTTTTTAATTTAGTTTATAATGA